>JANBOH010000201.1:0-28631 GCA_027478445.1 Coemansia asiatica | reverse complement strand
CGAGGTCAAGTGGATGCACAGAGGGAAGTCATCGACAGGTGCCTTCTTGCGACCAAGGTCGAAGATCTTGATCTTGGGATCGGGGACACCACGGCAGAAACGAGACTTGGGGTAAGGCTTGTTCTTGCAGTAGCGGTAGCAGCGAGCAGGACGGCGACCCATGTTGACAATAGAATACTGTGTTATTGATTCGAATGAATTTCTTAAAAAAAACTAGAGCTGACTGAAAGTGTATAGTTACAAAAATTAAAAGTGTAAAGAAAAGAAAAGAAAAATGTTTTGAAACCACTGGCTCTTTAAAATCCAAAAAAATATGCAAAATGAAAAAAATGCTGACAAATTCTCTTCACCTTTTTTTGCGGATTCTCAAAAAAGAAAGGGGTGAAAAAAGTCATGTCACGATATTCATTTCACTTTTTTTTTTCATGAATGTTAGCATTTTTAGTATTTGCTTTGTTGAAATAAAAATCCAAAGTCAACAAACTAAACAAATTAAACAATAAGGAAACACGCCTATTCTTTAAATATAGAGACCACCAGGTCTAGGAGCGCTTTGCACGCTTAGAAGCAGGTGCATCCTCGATATCGTCCTCATCAGTGATGTTGCCGTTGACCTCGACCTCGTCGTCGCTTTGCACAATCTCAAAGACTGGGGTCTCCTCGTCGTCCGATATGTCGTTATCGACAAAATACATGTCCGCATTGGGGAAAAGGTCGTTGGCAATTAGATCAGCCAGTTCAGAGCCATTATCGTCATTAAACCAGCAGAAGAAGCTTGAGTCCTCGTTTTCCGAAAAGTCATCGCTACCGTCGTCTTCGTCGGACTTCTTTGCCAAAGCAGTCAGATCCATCGACTCTTTCCAGTTGATGGCATGGTTGACTACCTTGGTGTTTCCCTTGTCGCTAAAGTCGAATTCCTTGATCAGCTTGTCGTTCTCGAAATAAGGATTCTCGTTAAAAGTAAACACGATCTTGTAGTTGATTGGGTTTTCAGTCGAGCGCTGAATCTCAATGATTTTTAAATACGAAATAGCCTAATCATGCAAAAAGCGAAAAATATAAAATATGAAATACAAAATATTGAATAACTTTAATATCAGCAAATGCAAACATTGAACAATACTTAAAACAAAAATAATATGGAAATTTAAATAAAAATGTAACAAGTAACTTACCTCAGCATCATCCATTTCAATAAGCGAGGCTACGATAAAAAAGATACAAATCCAAAAAAAAAAATTTTTTATCCAAAATCGGATATCGATTTGCCAGTTACAAAAGATTTTGTGTTCACAAAAATATGAAAGGCAATACCGTTGGATTTAAATTCCGAGCCAAGAACAACAAAATGAAAAAATATAAAATAAAAGCAAGGTGGTTAGTAATTGTCAAATAAAAAAATACAAATCTAAAAAAACTAAATTATTTGTTAAATTTAGTTATTAATACTGTTCAAAGCCAAATGGAACATAGAGAGATAATATGCTACTTACTTATGACGGGATGTTTCTCGAGCTACATCTTGTAATAAACACAAAGAAGTTGGTAGACCCAACAAAAAAGGGGGTATCGGAAAAATTCAATGAATTAGATGCAGTTAATTAAATCGACTGGAATTTTATTTTTGCAACAGTGCATATTATTTTTTTTAACTTGTTTGTTTAAAATTGCTGATGACTTAAATGTCTGAGCGCAATGAATGCATTTGAAGGAGAGAAAAAAAACTTACGCATGTTAACCAAAACTTTGGGATCTTTTCAATGACCTGCTGGCGCTTCTTATATAGCGATGCCTTTTTAAGCTCGTATTTGGCATGCAGAGCTGCTTCTTCGTCCACCAGTTGATCGACAATGACACTGATTTCAGCGTTTATCTGCTTAAGCTCTTTGAGAGGCCCTTCGATCTCGACAGTTGTTCCGTTTTCTGCAGCCATTTGTACGTTACTTGATCTGAAAAAAAAGTCTTTGAATAGATATTAAAAAAGTGCGCTTCTTTATTATTCTTCTGGCTGAAATGCTGCGCTATTACTTCTGCAATGCTTGGGTATTCTGATAGATGTCAGGTCACAATACTCCCGCCTATTTGTCGTGTATATATATGTATATATGATATTTATATCTGCTGGTTCAGAGGTGCGAAGCAACTAGCTGCATGAACACGTAGAAAAGAATATACAGGCTTTAGTATGGCTAGAAAGAATGGAATATAAATAATATTGAACAAGGACTATCGCAGAGCAAAGGGAAGAAGTTGCACAAGTTTTCAAAGCTGCGAAAAGCACCGTCGGTCCAAAAAATTTCTAGTGATCAAGCAAATTGGCGAATCACTAGATCAACTAGCGTTAATTTTAAAAAAAGTGTAAAAAAGTAGTTCACGTGCTTACAATTCTAAGTAAAAGGCTAATCCGTTAATAGCGATTAAAATATGATATTTTTTCTCAGAACCGAAATGCGTTTAGGAGCTATTTCAGGTGGGATCTGGGATTGGCATTTTGTTGCAGATCATTAGTAAATTTAGCATATTTGATATCATATTAGGAAAAACGTAGAAAATTCCAATTTGTCTATTTATGTAGTTGAATTTTTATTTTATTATTAAGGCTCATGCTCTCAACAAGCTTTGAAAAGCGGCTGTCTTTTTGAGCTAATAGATTTTTTGGAGTGTAAAACTCGGCAACTCTACCAGCATCTATAACCAAGATTCTGTCGCTATCAAGCACAGTGTTGAGCCTGTGGGCAATGGTCAACTCTGTATTATTCTTAAACTCTGTCCTTATCACCTTTTGCATAATCTCGTCAGTCGCAGTATCGACATTTGCTGTAGCCTCATCAAGAATAAGAATCGGCCGGCGTCATAAAAGGGCACGACATAGGCTAACAAGCTGTCGCTGGCCAATGCTGAAGTTGCTGCCTTCTGGGAAAACCCATTTGTCTAGACCCGTATCAGCCAATCAAGGATCGCTACATTCTCCTTTATCGCTTATATTTGACTTGTTGACATTGGGAGCCAAATCACAAGTTGCTGTCTGCAAAAGGTCCTCTCTATGCATGCTTTTATAATTGCATTCCAAATCTCTTTGTCAGAATGCTCATATCATGGATCTATATTTTCACAGATTGTGCCTTCAAACAAAAGCGGATCTTTCGGGATGATGCTTATTTTAGTGCGCAAATCGTTTAGACCAACTGTCGCGATATCAACTCCATCAATATATACACTGCCTCCAGATGGCTCAGATATTCTCATCAGCGCAAATGCCAGCGAGCTTTTGCCCGCGCCTGTTCTTCCAACAATGCCTATCTTCTTTTTGCTTTGCGTGCTGAATGTAATACCATTGAGCGCATTTTCTAATTCTTTGCGATACTGCATTTTATAGTCTTTAAATTCAATGCATCCACTTTGCGGCCAATTAGTCGGCAGCTTTGCTTCTTTAACAAAATAGGGCGCTTCGGGTTCAAGCATGTCAGTATAAGCAAAGATGCGCGATATACACAGATACGTTAGTTCGAGACCAAGGTCATCAAACTTAAAGGCAGGCAATAGCTTAAACAGTTCGCTAGACAAAGACAGCATAACGTCTATATAACTTGGACCCAATGATGCACGCGAATAAAGCGTGCATTTACATATGGAATAAAGCACAATTGCTAGTATTAAAAGGTCCTCAGCTAGACTGTCAGCATATTTTTTTAGTAATGCTGACAGTTCATAATGCTCAAGCCCAAATGCAATAATAGCACGCTGGTAAAGAATCCTAAGACTAAATTTATCTGCTATTCCATGAATCCGAAATACCCAATTTCCCTCAATGACTTCGTTGATCTGTGCAGTTTGATCACCCGAATCACTTTTGCTAATAAATTGAATAATATTGTTTTTAACTCCCTCTTGCCGTTTATAAACCTTGTGTATCAAGAAAGACAGGGAAAATACCGGAATTAACAAGAGAGGCGAGATGGTCAATGTTTGCGCTAGCTTAGCTTGCAAATGGCTAAAAACAAGTTGTAAGTCATTTTATTGATAGCTGACGGGACAAACATTGCAACATCATTGCAGTCATGAATATAAACGAAACTGAGTGCAGTGCTAGAAATCCTCTCAAAAGTTGACAAGGGACAGTGCAAAGTGTGTTCAAAAGATTGTTTCTCATTTTCTGGCAGATTCTGATGCTGCAAATATGCTTTTGAAGCCAAAATCCAATGTTTTTGATCTGGATATTTACTATCGAGAGAATTGCACTTATAAAAAGCTGGCTCTGTAAGGCAAGCTATATCTGTCGTTCCGCTGTTTTTCTTAATAAGCATAATTCGCCGATTCTCAAGATAGTAAATAATATATGCACTAAAGAGCTGAATAAAAACAGATGAAGCAACAGTCAAGTAGCCACTTTGAGCGACATATCTAAATAGCGTTGTTTTGTCGAAAGCGGAAACACCCAGCTCGGGACTAAATGCAAATTTGCCCTTTTCACTATCATTTGCAGTTTCAAAATGGACAGGAGATGGGTTATCACTATTGCAATAATTATTAGAGATTTCCATTGCAATTGGATCAGAGCTCGCGTCTTTTTGGCTTGATATATTCAGTATGCCATTTTCTGCTATTATTACTCGGTTACTTAAGGGAACAACATGGTTTGCATGAGTGACCAACAAACACTTGTTTTTTGTTAAAAGGCCGCCTTCTAAAAACAAGTTTTCAATAATTTGCCTTTCAACATGGGCATCAACAGCTAAAAGAATGTCATCAAGGACATGGATATCCGCTTGTAAATAGAGCGTTCTACAAAATAAATAACAGGAAAAAAATAAAGAAATGGAGCAAGCAAGTAGCTTGGAGACTTTCTTTAAAGACAGACTTGGAAAAAAGACTAAGCGAACCTCTATTGTCGACAAGTCAGTGACTGTGATTTTTTTTGCTTCATTCTGCTTGCTGAACTCACATTATTCAATGTTTAAACAAAAGGAAAAAAAGTTGCTTTATAAAATATTCCAATGACTTTTTTTTTCCTATTTTGTAATATCTATTTCTTTTCGGCCAGCTTCTTCTGGTGCTCCTTGATCAGCTCTTCCTGTACATTCGGGAGAACAGGCGAATGCTTCTTATATTCCATAGAAAACTCGCCCTTGCCCTGAGTAGCCGATCTCAGCTCAGTCGAGTAGCCAAACATATTGTTAAGCGGCACCTCTGCAACGACAACGCAGTAGTCCTCCTGGGTCTCGGTATCGACAATCAAGCCCTTGCGCTTGTTAAGAGAGCCAAGGACGCTGCCCTGGAACTCAATGGGCGCAGAGACCTCGACGTTCATGACAGGCTCAAGAACACGCGGGTTGCTAGCCTTGAAGGACTCGCGGAATGCATGGAAGGCGGCCAGGCGGAAAGCCAGCTCGCTGGAATCGACCGAGTGAGCGGCACCGTCTTGCAGAACCATGCGCACGCCGACAATTGGATGGCCAATCATAAAGCCCTCCTGAAGACCATCGGTAAAGCCCTTTTCGCAAGCAGGAATATAGTTAGTAGGAATGTTTCCGCCCATAACATTGTTGACAAACTCGTGAGGCAGCTCGGCCTGCTGGTCCTCGTCGATGGGCTCGATATAGCCGATAACGCGACCGAATTGGCCCGCACCACCGCTCTGTTTCTTGTGCGTGTACGAGAATGGCGAGCGGCGAGTCGCCGTTTCTCTGAAGGCAACCTGGGGCTTGCCAGTGGTGCAGTCGACGCCGTACTCGCGCCGCATGCGCTCGACGTAGATGTCCAGATGCAGCTCGCCCATTCCCGAGATAATCGTCTGCTTGCTCTCGGAGTCGACGTGTACGCGGAACGTGGGGTCTTCTCTCTGGAAGCGGTTGAGCGCTTTGGAGAAGTTTGGCGAGTTTTTGTCCTTTGGAGTCAGCGACAGCGAGATGACAGAGTCGGGAACAAACATGGTGCTCATCGAGCAGTTGATCGTGCCGTCGGTAAAGGTGTCGCCTGAGGCACAGTCGATGCCGAACAGCGCGCAGATCTCGCCTGCGCCGACGCTGTCGACATCCTCCATCGAGTTGGAGTGCATGCGCACGAGACGCGAGACCTTGACCTTCTTTCCGGTCTTGACGTGGTAGGCAAACTGGCCCTTTTCAAGACGACCCTGATAGACGCGGATGTACGTGAGCTGGCCGTACTTGCCCTCTTCGAGCTTGAAAGCCAGGCCGACAAACGGCTGGTTCGAGTACGGAACCACATCGAGGACCTGCTCGTTGTTGTCAATGTCAAGCATGGTGTTCTTGACCTCAGTCGGGGTCGGCAGGTATCTGATGACTGCGTCAAGCAGAGACTGGATGCCCTTGTCCTTGATAGCCGATCCCATCAGCACAGGCGTGAACTTGCGAGCAATGGTGGCGCGGCGGATGGCATCGCGCAGCTGGTCCTCGGTAGGCGTCTTTTCCTCTATAAACAGCTCTCCGATCTCATCGTCGACCTCTGCAAGCGTGGCAATCAGCTCCTCGCGTGCTGCCTGTACCGTGTCTGCCAGATGAGCAGGGATCTCGTCGTAGACAATGTCCTCGCCGCGAGAGCCCTTGTTGTAGACTGCCCTTTGTGTCAGAATATCAACTACGCCCTCAAAGGCGTCTTCGCTTCCAATTGGTACCTGCAGCGCAGCAGCGGGGAGCTTGAGCTTGGTGCGGATCTGATCGATAATGCGGGTTGGATTGGCACCGGCTCTGTCCATCTTGTTGATAAACGAGATACGAGGAACATTGTATCTGCGCATCTGTCTATCGACAGTAATCGTCTGGCTCTGCACGCCGCTGACTGAGCAAAGAACAAGGACGGCGCCGTCTAGGACACGCAGCGCGCGCTCGACCTCGATGGTGAAATCGACGTGACCGGGTGTATCGATGATGTTGAGGTTGGTGTCGCCCCACTGCGCATATGTAGCAGCAGACTGGATGGTGATGCCCTTTTCGCGCTCGAGATCCATCCAGTCCATCGTGGCGCCGACGTTGTCCTTGCCGCGGACCTCGTGGATCTCCTTGATACGGCCGGTGTAGTAGAGGATGCGCTCTGTTACTGTCGTTTTGCCAGAGTCGATGTGAGCTGAGATTCCGATGTTGCGCAGATGCTTTAGGCGATCGATATCCTCGGGCGTCGGCGCTGAAGATGCCCAGCGACGGGTCAGGCCCAGAATGCCACCGCGGCTGACTGCGTTTCTGAGACCAGATGTAGCAACTGCAGCTCTGACAAAGCCGGTGCCTGGACCAGCAAGGCGCGGCAAAAGCATTGACAGAGCCATATTTTCTTATTTAAGTTTATTTTAAATCTAGTGCTTTGAATACAAGAAAAAGACCAATATCAAGATATGAAGGAAGATAAGAGAAAAAGTATATTAAATGAATGCCCTGGTTTCTTGGAGCAAGCCGATGCTCAGCATAATGTCCCAAAAAAAAATATTTGATCCGATTAATCAAATCACGAAGTGCGAATTTGCAGAATTCAATTTAAGCCCACGTGGGAAAATGAGAGCTGAGACAAAAGTAGGTGCATCTGAGAGAGCAAATTAGGATTAGGAGGCACTTCTATTCTCTCTTTTTCGTTCTATTATTGTATAAATTTAATTTCAAATATTCTTTTTTTTTGGCTGCTTTCCAGCTTTTCCATTTGTTATAAATATAAATAATATATATATATATATATATTTATTTCTCTGTTGCCATGTCGACTATCTCTGTGACGCATAGCAACTACGTACGGCTGCTGGGCTCGAGCGACCCCGACGAAGTTTACGGGGCACTGAGGACAATAAAAAACAATGTTATAGGCAGCAGCACCAAAAAGACACTGTACATAGATCTGCAGATAATCCCAGCAGTCAGTGCGCTCTTGACAGCACACTCAACAAGCGTTGCCAGCCGCGTGCAGGCAACAGCAATAGTAGGCAGTCTCGCGCGTAGCCGAGACTCTGGAGCCAAAGCAGCAGCAGCACTGGCCTCACAGGGCGTCGTTGGAGCGCTTGTGGGCCAGCTGGCGGAAAATTCCGATGAAAGACTGGTAGAGGCGTCTGAGCGTGCGCTGAATGCGCTTCTGGAGCATGGGGAAACGCTGAGTGCAGCAGTGGCAGCAGCGACAGAGGGCGCATTGGTCGAGCAGGTTCTGGCTATCATTGATACAGCAGACACCGAGACAGATCTGGGTATCCATAGTCATGCGCGCGTAGAGCTGGCAGTCTTGATTATTGGAAGACTATGTGTCAGCGAAGCAAGGCAATATATGGTAGCCAACACAGGCGTCATCGATGCACTGGTTAGGCTTCTGCTTGCACCCAAGGCTCATTTCCGACTGCAGACAGCTACGTTGCGAGCGCTAGCAGCACTTTCTTACGAGAACGCAGAGATATGTGCGGCCCTAGGAGCCGTGCAAGGCGGCAGCGTGGCAGCGGCGGTGTTACGATTGGCGCGGGCAACCGATGCGACTCTTCGATTGCACGCGTGCGAGGTAGCTGCCAATCTTTGCCGCATGCGTGCTGTCTCGTCGCGCGACGTGCAGTCAGTAGCTGTTCCGGCCCTTGTTCGGCTGGTGCGCGAGGCCGACGGTGTCGCTGCCGTGCAGGCCCTCGGGTATCTGTGCCATGAGGACACAGATGTACAGGCGGTTGCGCGCAGCTCTGGCGCAATCGACGCGCTTGTTGCGCGGCTGAAGGCTGCGTGGAGCACAGAGGAGGGCGATTTTGGTGATCCAGTGCGTGGGGCGCGAGAGGCAAAGGCAGCGTTTCTGGCTTTGGGCACAGTGGTATCGACTAACGAGGAGTGTCGACGTGCAGCAGTGGATGCCGGTGCTTTTGCACATATAGTCAGGGCCCTGGGCCATAAAGACGCCGGTGTGCGTGCAGCCGCCTGTCTGTGCGCCAGATATATAGTGCGTTCGGTGGCGATATGCCGTACGCATGCGCCTGAAAGCGGTATTCTGAAACCGCTTTTATCTTTGCTGCACGACTCTAACTCTGATGTTCAGGCGACCGCGGCGGCTACGCTGGTAAACTTGCTCTCTGATTTCTCTCCTCTGCGCGTAGATGCGTTGAAGCAAGGGTTGCTGCCGACTCTGGTGCAGCTGCTTGAAGCGCCAGCGGCACCTGTGCGTCGCAACGCTCTGTGGGCTGTGCGCAACGTGCTTATCAAGATAGACGAGGATACCAGGCGCGAGGTAGTCGAGGGCGTGGGGATCGAGCGTCTTCTGTCGCTTTCCGAGCCCGGCGCAGACCCAGCGATGCATGAGCATGCGGTCGGGGCGTTGCGCAATATTGTGGCAGAGAGCACATGGGGCATCGATAGGCTGTTTGCAGCACGTGGGGTGCCCAGGACCCTGGATCTTTTGGCCCAGCTGGTTTCCCAGAGCAGCGCGCAGAGCGATCGGTCTGTTCTTGTGCATTCTTTGTATCTGGTCAACAACGTGGCGGCGCGCTCTGATGCCCGGTGCTGCGACATTGCTGGTCACCAGCAGCTGATGAAGGCCGTTGTTTCGCATACCAGCAGCTCGGTCTCTGAGGTGGCCATTGCGGCGCTGTGGTGCATCAACAGCATTGCGTCGCATCAGAGAGAGGATGACTCGAGAGCCAGTCTGCATGCGCCTGCTCTAAGGCGTCTGGGCGTTGCACGGATACTGAGTCGTTTGCTGAGAAACCAAGGGCTTCCGCTGGATGTGCGTGACCGCGTAATGAGCTGCCAGGACTACTTCCCCGAGATCGGCCGCGGCAGCGGCGAAGACGACGTGGAAATCGACGAAGAGCTTTAGAACCAAGCAGTTAGAAAGAGACATTTATTGTAACAACGTATAAATAAAAATAAATCATTTTAATGAGCGCAAAGTCTAAATAAGATTTGCAAGCAAAAAGATGAATCCCGATGCGCAGATGATAAAAAGAGTCAGCAGGACACCAAGGACCATTGGCGCATTGGGTTCGCGCTCAAGAGTGCCAGCAAGCAGCCGCTCGAGCTGCTCGCCAAATGTATCCAGGCCATGAGCAGCAGCCACACGCGCGCGGCCAGCCTCGCCCATTGCATCGCGCCGGTCCTTGGCCATATCCAGCATGGCATCAATGGCATTGGCAAACGCTTCAGCCGATGGTTCGCACAGGAATCCGGTCTTTCCATGCAATACGGTCTCGCGCGGGCCTCCAGAGTCGACAGCAATGACTGGCACGCGCATGTACATGGCCTCCAGAGGTACAATGCCCAGATGCTCGTTGCTTGGCGTGTAGACCACGCAGCAGGCATTGGTCAGAATGTGCGCGCGCTGGTTGGCCGAGAACGATGGCACAAACACAACATCGATGTTTGCTAGATCCTCGGTATCGCTGCTGCTGCTGCTGCTGTTATCGGCAAACAGAAGGGGCGCACTTACTACGTTGCTAGGCAGCAGCGCGCGTGCATCGGCGCGCATCCCGGCAGGCGCGATGGTCTGTGTGCGCAGGCCCAGACGTTCTGCCTGTGCAGCCAGTTCACGGAGACAGTCGATGTTTTCCTGCTCTTCGTGGTCCCATCCCCCAGCAACAATAAGGCAGACGTCGGTGCGTTTTTGTTGCATGCAGCGGGCAGCAGCCTCGATGGCCAGCGACACGTCCTTGCGTCGCTCAAAGCGGTTGATGGACACTATGGTTCTTTTTTGCGTGCGCAAGCCAAACAGCGCAGCGTCCTCTGTGTCGACGGGCACATCGTATTGCTGCAGATTAAGGGCCGGAAGCAGCACGCGGGGCACACGACTGATCAGCGGAAACGCCTGGCGAAAGACCTCCTGGGTGAAACGACTATTGACCACGATCTCGTCAGCCTCGCCAGTAGTGGCCTGCTCGAGCAAATCGAACGGCATGCGATACAAGCGGCGCCACAGACCGTCGTGGCTGGCCTGCAGATAATCAGGGAAGTGGCAGTAGAAGAAGATGCGGGCGCGCGAGAAACGCAGCAACGGAATGGACGCCGACAGCTGGTCAACAAAAACCACGTCGTATCTTTCCGAGTCGTTGGATACCTGGCGAGCCAGAGCCAGCGAGCGCAGAGTCGTGCAGAGGATGTGCATCTTGCCGAAGATGCTCTTGGGCAGCAGCCAGCCGCCGCCGGTGCGGACGTCCAATGTGCCGTCGCGCGTTTCCTCGAAGCAATGGTTGATGTCGTGGTGCATCGTGTAGATCACCACCTTGTGCCCGCGCTTCTGCAGACTGACTGCTGCGTCGACCACCAGGCGCTCGGCGCCGCCGATTCCGAGATTGGGATGGACAAACCCGATAGTAAGTCTTCGCATTTGAGGCAAAACAAACAAATGATAATATAGAGGGCGTAAATAAAAATATAAAAGGTTGGTTGATGATAGGGGATATGCTAGGGACGGAGGGAAGAAGGTAAAGGTTCTTTCTTTCTTTCTTGCTTTGCTTGCCTCCGTGCTGTTTAGCTGTACCCTTTCTTTTTTTTTTCTGGATCTGCAAAAGCATATTCGCTGCGGATATCCATTGGCCCTTGTCGATTGAGCCATTAAGCAAAGCAATTTTATTTTATTTTTGTCATTTGCAATCCCATATAACAAAAGGACATGCATTTTGGTGTATATTCGTATTTGTTAAACAAAGTGCTTTAGCCGGAAACTGAGCAATATCCGCATTGTATATTTTATATTTTATATTTTATATTTTATATTCACACGGTACATTAATCTTCAGTTTCAAATATATATACATCAAGAAGCCATGGCCGCAGATGACACAGAATTTCCGATCCTGTGCGAGACGTGTCTGGGCGAGAACCCGTATGTGCGGATGACAAAGGAGAGCCACGGCAAGGAGTGCAAGATCTGTAACCGCGCCTTCACGATCTTCCGGTGGCTTCCAGGCCGCGGCATGCGGTACAAAAAGACCGAGATCTGCACGACCTGCGCAAAGCTCAAAAACGTCTGCCAAACGTGCATCCTGGATCTGGAGCACGGATTGCCGGTACAAGTGCGCGACAGCGCATTGAGCATCCAGGATAACGTGCCCAGGGACGAGGCCAACCGAAGAGACTATCTGGCTAGGGCAGCTGGCGAATTGGAGACTGCGGGGGAGCAAGTGGACTTTAGTGGCCGCGCGCAGCCAGCGGGCAGAGAGATGCTCAAGCGCATGGCGCGCACGGAGCCGTATTACAAGCGTAACCGCGCGCATATCTGCTCGTTTTTTGTCAAAGGCATCTGTACGCGTGGCAACGAGTGTCCGTACCGTCATGAGATGCCGCGGGGCGACCCGGAGCTGGCCAAGCAGAACATCGTCGACAGATACCACGGCAACAACGATCCCGTAGCCCGCCGCATGCTGAAGCGGTCCGCTGACAGCGCAAAGAAGAGCAGCCTGGCTAGTGCGCCTGAGGACAAGAGCATCACGTCCTTGTTTGTCATGGGCATGGATGCTAGTGTGACGCAGAGTGGGCTGAGCGAGTTCTTTGCGCCGTACGGTGAGCTCAAGTCTATTGTGGTTCCGCCAAAGGGAAACTGCGCGTTTATCAACTACAGAAATCGGTCTGCTGCTGAGGCTGCTGCTGCTGCTGCGCTCGACGACGGGTGCGTGGTCGGTGGCAAGGCGCTGCGCGTGGTGTGGGGCCGCGCTAGGCCAAAGGGCCCCCAGTCGGAGCTGCAGCGGCCTGCGACTGCCGCGAATGGCATCCCGCTGCCGCCTGGCGCTGCTGAAGACTCGGCCCAGTATCCCAGCCAGGACCCGACAGCCATGGGCGCAGTTCGGCGATAACCGATTGATTGGCAATCTTTTGAATAACCAAATTCTGATATGCAAAAGCACGGGATGCGTGATTTCGTTTTTTCTAGTTTTTTTTGTTTGTGGCAGAGAGAAAGAAAGAAAGAAAAAAAAAAACAGGAGAGGCATTGCACAAAAAGCACCAGACCAGATATACCGAAATGGCACTTTTTTTCATCCTCTCTTTTAGCATTTCCCCTCTTTCCTTTTGTGTTTTTAGCAGAAGAGTATAGCAGCGCCTTTTCTTATTTTATTATATATATATATTTTTTACAAACTAATAGCACATTATTTTCATTCTCTTAAATGTCATTAGCCGACGACAACAGCAGCGTCGCGCCTTCTCCATACACCACTGTGGCCGTGGTGAGCACAGGCGCATATGCAGAGCACTTTATCAAGGCGTTTCTACAATACGGGGTCTTCACCGAAGTACGAGCCGTGACACGCAGCCCCAGCAACACAGCAGCCGACTCTGCCAAACGCAAGCGCATAAGCGAGCTCCAGGCTCTGGGCGCAGACATCCACGAGTACACTGAAAACACAGCCGAAGCGTTCCAGCGCGCATTCCAGGGCATCGACATCGTGGTCAGCGCCGTGAGCGTGTCGGCGGTGCCAACGCAAATGGCGATGATCGACGGGGCCATGGCAGCCGGAGTCAAGTGGTTCCTGCCGTCAGAGTTCGGCGTATCGCACTACACGTCGCGGTACCTGCCGCTCAAGGGGCCTCTGGACCACATGGTCGACGTGCAGCGGTATCTGCGGGAGAAGGCACAATCCAGTGGCCTGGCCTATACGATCGTGTACACGGGGCTGGCCATGGACTATCTGAACCCGCAGTCAATAGGTCTGATTGTCTCTAAGCGCGAAGCCGTTTTGGTGGGCCGTGGCGGCGCCAAAGTCTCGTTCACCACGCTGAAAGACACCGTGAGGCTTTTGATCGAGATCCTAAAGCGGCCAGAAGAGATGCAGAACCGCACGATCCGGTTTGCCGGGAGCACAAGCAATATGCGCGAGCTGGTCAAGATCGTCACTGGCAACGACCGCGGCGAAAATGTCAGGATTCTGAGTATCGATGAGGCAAAGAAAAAACTGTGCGAGCTGGCGCAGAGGAAAGATGCTATGGCGTTTTTCATGTACTGCCGCATTCTGATCGAGGAAGGTCTGGCTCAGATCGATCGCAACCCTGACGAGCGTCTGGACAACCACCTATTCCCTGACATCCGCCCCGAGCACATCTTCGAGACCCTGGCACAGCTGATCCACGATTTAGAAACAGGTGCTGATGCAGGCACAGGTATGATTGCGTCGGCCACCAAGCCCGTCTCGCCAGCAGCAGAGTAAAGTGCTTCTTTCAAGTACAAAACAAAACAAGCATCTTTTCTATTTTTATTTATTTATTTTTTCTTACACAGGCATAAATGATAAACAGCTAAAGGCAGGTTTTATTTTATTTTTTTACATCTTGCTCTACTTTTTTCTGGACGGCTTGCCACTGCTGCTGCTGCTGTTGCCGCCGGTCTTTGGCTTGCGCCGCTTGAGCTGGGCAGCCTTTGCTTTAGAGTTCCTCTCCGCGCGCTTAGCCTTGGTCTCGTAGCGGAACTTTTTTGTAGGTTTTTTGCCATGTCCCTTCTGCTTCCTAAGCCTCTTCTGCTTTTCCTCTTCTTCCAGCTCAGCCTCCTCGTCGCGCCTAGACTTGTCGGCGATATCTTTTTTGAGCTTGTTGATCAGATCCAGCGGCGTCATGCGTTTTTCCAGCCCACTTTCTTCGTCCACAAGGTTCCTGAGATCCATGTCCCTGACAACCTTGACCGTGGTCACCGAAGAAGAGTCCTCAGCAGTCAACACCGAGGTCTGCACATTTTCTGTTGACTCAGCATCCGACTCACCGCTGTTGCTGTGTTCCTCGGCTTCGCTGTCGCTGTTGGCCATACCATAAATGCTCTTGTTTTCTTGTAGTTTCTGCACTAAAGCCTCGTGTTGCTGGTCGCGTCTTTCTTTGCGCATCACTAATCGTTCGTCGCGCTCTCTCTGTTTTGCCTGCTCGATGGCTCGTTCGCGTCTTTGGACCTTGCGCTTGTGGAAGCCGGTGAGGAAGGTGCGTCGGTCTTTGGGGTTGAACGCTACTTCTTCTACCTGCTCCTTGCGCGCCTTGCGCTTCTTGGAGTATATCTGGCTGCCCCTCGTGAGTACCGCTGCATTGTCCGGCATTATAAATCTGATTAGTGTGAAGAAAATAAAAAAAAAAAAAACTAATAAAGTGTTACTGGGAAGGGGGAAGAAGAGTGTGTGGGCTGCAAATACAGGCAGAATTAAAAATGGCTCCTTTTTTTCCACAGAACTTTTCACAGAACATGGATTAAAATTAAGGAAATCAAGTAAAATCAAGGGGCACGTGAGCAATTTTGGGGGGTTTTGTTGATCACGCCCTCCAAGCTGGAAAGAAGCTTACCCATAATGCTGTTTTAATTGTAGAAACAACAAACAAAGGCTCGCCGCCCTGTTGTGTAAGCGCAAATGGCCTGGGTGAAGTGTCTATTTTCCAACATGCTATCTGCCGCTGCTGCCAAATAAACCATTTCCTTCACTCGTCGACCAAATTGGCTTTTTCTTTTTTCTTTTTCTTTTCTAGCCAGCCTTGTTAAATTCGCTTATTTTAATATTTTTCAGCTCTTGGGAACATCTCAACAGTATTTGATGAAATCCATGAGTGTGACCAGATAACTGTCATTTTGCTATTGATACAACAAGAAATCACAAAATGATGCCCAAAATAATTCCTCTTTTCTTTAGCACCCCCTCCCTCTAGCCTGGTTTATACGCAATATTTAAATATTTTGTAATAATAATAATAATAATAATAATAACAAAAGCTCATTGAAAACAAATCAAAAAAGACTTTTTTTTTTGTTTATCCACATATTCATCCCTAACATATACATATAGCTACTAATTACGTAATGATATTAGTTGTAAGTCATGCACATGATCTAAATATATCAATTGCTATTCACATCCTCCCATGAGCCGAAAACAAGTATAAATTCGTAAAAAAAAATAAAAATGAAAACAAGAGCAGAGGTTTTCAATTTTGAAGTGACCACTATTTTATTTAATTTAATTTTTTACATCATTAATAGCAAATCGACACATGTGAGGAAAATGGAAATCAAGCAAGTGTTGATTTGCAATTCCCAAGGTCTGTAAAAAGGTTTGGAAAAAATGGTATTTTTTCATTGAACATAATTAGAAAAGTGTGTGATTGGCCCATTTCCACTTCTTCTTTCATATGTCCTTCTTGGTGGCTAACATGGCGATAATTGCAGCGCCGACGCCCGACCCGTCCTTGGCCAGACTGAAGCGGATGTTTCTGAACTGGGGCTCTGGGATAAAGCGCGAGACGGCCTCAGCCAGGATGCGCTCAAAATCGGGGAAGTGCTCGTACATGGATCCGTCGATTCCGATGTTGATGGGCATGTCCAGCAGCTCAGGGCGCTTGGTCAGCGTGGCCACGACGCCGACAGAGCTCAGACGAGCAGCACGCTCGCCAACCAGCACCGAGATGATCTTGAATATGCGGCGGTCAGCCATGGTCGAGTTGGACACGTTGAGCGTCTTCTCGATGATCTGCTGGATCTCGGACAGCGCAGGCGAGTCGTCGGTGACGGCCGACGACAGGTACGACGTATCGATGGACCACATGCTGTTGAGAATGTCGGACGAGCGACCGTCGAACAAAAGACGCTGGTCGGCCAGCCACAGCACGATGTTGCGTGCGATCTCGCCCAGATACATGCCCGAGATCATCTTTTCGTACGCCTGCTTGCGCGGGTTGATCGATTTGCGGTCCAGCTTGATGTCGTGCGGCGTAAACGGCAGGAACGCAAACTCGTCGCTGTCAAACGCTCCCCACTCCATGTTCAGCACCATCTCGCCGCTGGCCGGATTGGTGCCCTTCCACTTGGCCACGCTCGAGATGTCCTCGTAGTACGCCGCGTTGGTGCCCGTGCCGAAGATGATGCCCATCTGCGACGACGGATCCGTGTACGCCGCCGACAAAAGCGTGCCCACCGTGTCGTTGACCAGCGCCGCCACCTTGACACGCAGCCCCAGCCGCAGCAGAGCGTCCTGCAGCAGACGCACCACGTCGCGTCCCACACACCCTGGCACGTTGAGCCCCTTGGTCCACTGCACCAGGATGCCGCTGTTGATCGACGTCTGCTGTACCGGATACGAGAACGTGAACCCCATGCTGATCGCCGGCTGCTGCCCCGTCGGCCGCAGGTTGCGGTCGTCCAGGAACGTCTCGACGCTCTGCGCGATAAAGTCGAACAGCGTGCGCGTCTTGGCCTCCTCCGTCAGCATAAACTTTTGCTGCTCGGTCTTGACCCCGCCCTTGCCGTCCAGCGTTACACGCAGAACGCGCAGGTTGGTGCCGCCCAGGTCGATCGCAAAGTACGACCCCGTCTCGCTTCCCGTTGGCCGCTCGCTCACGTAGCTGGGGATCATCTTCAGCACCCTGCCGTCCGCCGCCAGGCCCTCCTCCATGCGGCGCCGGAACTCCTTGATGATTGATGCCAGCTTGTCGTCGCTCAGCAGGAACTGCTTGACCAGCTCGTCCACCGCCGCCTGCTGCTCTGCCGTTGCGCACTCGACCAGGTAGATAGACTCGGACATGGTGATAATCAGATATTAATCAGATATGCTTGCGACGATAAAGCAAGTATTTTCTTGGCTCTGGCTCTCGATACACGGAAAAACAAATAAAACACTAGCAAAGAATAAGAAAGAAAAAAAGAGTAGTGTAAAAGATAGAGGCTCTCTTGATAATAATAATGGTATAGGAATCGGACACAGAAAGAGTGCTCTGCTCTTGTCAGTATGAATATGTCTCGCTGACGCTACTACTATTGTTGAGAACGGGAGTGAGGGAATGATAAATCGGGAGACACACGAGCGACTGGACGCTGGTGGAGGGACTGGGCCCTATTTATACCCACACTCCTTTTTTTCGCAAGCTCGGCCGTGCGGCAGCAAATGGGAAAGTCCTGCTACAGTGTTTTTCTTGCTTGTCTTTTGTCACACAATCGACCAACCCCTCCTCCTGGTCGATTATACTAGGGCTGTTCTTTCCGGCATATCAAAAGGAGGAAAAAGCGCATTTTTTTTATTACAAAGCTTCTTATTTTTGACAAGTATGTGCATCATTTCCCCCTTTTCTGTGGGCTTGTCAGGAATTCGCATGCTCTCTCGCTCACACAAAGTGACTTGCTTCCTGTTTCTGCTTTTAGCTTACAGCTTGGGGAACTGCGCCTTCTGCTTGCGGAGGCTAGCCATAATGGCCGTTGGCATATCCTTCGAGTTGTGCGCCAGCGCGTTCCAGATCGCCGTGTACTCCAGGCCCTCCTGCACGGTGTGGTCACGCGAGTAGTTCAGCAGGTGCTTCGTGCTGACAACAGCCACCGGCGACTTTGACGCAATAAGCTTCGCCGTGCCCATCGCAGCCTCCAGGGCCTCGTCCCTTGTCGCATGCACGCTGCCCACAAGCCCAACCACATGCGCCTCCTGCGCAGAGACCTTGCGTGCCGTGTAGCACACCTCGCGCACCCAGCTGTCGTTGCCGACGATCTTGGGTAGCCTCTGCAAAGTGCCAATATCGGCCGCCATGCCAATGTCCACCTCCTTGACAATAAAGTATGCGTCCTGCGATGCTACCCGCATGTCGCACGCAGAGATAACGTCGATTCCGATGCCCAGACATCCGCCGTGCACCACTGCTATCACCGGCTTGTCGCACGTCTCGATTGCCGATATCGCATCCTGGAATTTTAGGATAAACAGTCGGTGGTAGTACCCGCGCCGCGCCCGGTCGCTGACGTCGTCAGAGCTGCTTGTTGTTGCCAAAGGCCCCGTCGCTGCTTCCTTGAGATCCAGGCCCGCAGTGAACATGCGTCCAGAGGCCGACAGCACTGCGCACCGCACGTTGCCGTCGCTCTTGAACTGCGTGAAGCATTGTCCGATCTCGGTCCACGTCTGCGTGCTGAACGCATTGAGCGCCTTGGGACGATTTATTTCTACATGCGCCACGCCCTCTGCAGAAATGCTGACCTTGAGGCACTCGAACTGATATGCGTGCTCTGCCATGGCTTATTAAATAAAAAAAACCGGTAGTAAAAAGAAGGGGCTAAAACGATGTGGTTAAAAAGAAGAAAGAGAGAGAGAGAGGTAAAAGCTGATGAAGACAAAGAAGCTCAGTCAATGCATGTCTGTGCTCTGCACTGGTATTTGTGCTTTCGAATGTTTAAATGCTCTTTTTCAGCTTTACTTCTTGAGAGTCACATGCAATTTTTTATTGGCTTTTTAGAAAAACAGATTTCTTTTATTAGTCGTCAGCCGGCGCCGGAACATGGAAAGGCTCCGCTGGAATGAGCGACGTGAAAAGCGCAATCACAAGTGCCCGTGCCTTTTCCAGCGCTGAAAACTCCCGCCGCTGCTGCTCCTGATCTTGATCCTGCTCCTGCCACACTTGTTGCTCGCGCTCTGGATGCCAATCGCCATTAACGCCCTGCTGGTCCACCATCTGCGGGCCACCGTATCCTCCAGCTGCGTCTGCGTCTGCATTAGCATTGGCATTGGCATTGGCATCTGCGTTTCGACCCGCAGCTCCCATGCGCCGGTCATACTGCCGAAGCAGCGCCAACTGCTGCTGCACCCACTGGCTACGCAGGATCAGGAACCCAGCAACCAGCATCGACAGCAGAAACATGCGCTCCCAGCTGGCATCGTGCGCAAAAACCACCACAAACAGAAGCAGCCGCAGCAGCACCCATATCACGCTCCATATGTTGCCAAACGTCAGGTTTCGGAACACATCGGCCAACGGATGCAGCGGCTGAGCATTCTGATCCATCTGCCCATCTGCCGGCACATGTCCGGACTGCTGCTGCTGCTGCTGTTGTCGCTCTGCCTCTCGGCGCTGCGCAAGCATCCGCGCATTAAACTCGTGCATATCCAGACCACCAGCAGATGCTCCTTGCCGTCCGGACCGCATCAATCCATACGCACTCTGCGCGCTGCGCTCAGCAACATAGGGCACCCCATCTATAAGCACATATTGAAACATGCTTCCCAGCGGTATCACCGAGGGCGTAGGCAACAAACGCGGCGCTTCCTGACTCCGCCCCACACCCACTCCCCCTGCATGGCGGCCTAACTCTACATGTGCCCCCTCGTTCTCTTTCTTCTTTCCCTGCGACTTGCTACTAGATGCCATGCTTGCCATCTTTGCTACTACGTCTGCCACGACAAAATGAACCACGCTGTGTATTGTCTCTGGCTGCTCTGCATCGGGTTCCTCTTCTACATATAGGCTAGATAGCTTTTCTGTGTCTTTGAGAAGCCGACCCCTCCATATTACCCGCATGCCTCGTGCCCGCGGCGCTGCTGGATGTTCTTTCTCTATCATCTGCTTCAGCTCCCTGACTGTCAGCTCCCCGTTAAGAACTACCCTAAAGTTTTCTTCTGTCGGAACAGAAGACGACCGGACCAAAAGGCTGACTTTCATTATACTTTTCCGAAAATAATATGTATGATTCGTGCTATATAGAATTGTAATATGAGTTAAATGTAAAAGAATTAATTTAGAAGTACAGGAAATCAACAATAGATAAAAAATATTAAATGCATTTGAAGGGGAATATATGGTAGAAAGAAAGAAAGGTGAACATTGAGAGAGAGAGAGCCACATGCCTTTTTTTATGCCTATGACGTTTGTATTTCTAATTGGCTGAAACGCGCTCTATTCCCTTCACGTTTATTTGCCCCATACAATTGCTGTGCCGTTAATCACATTTTGGCAAGATGCCTTAAAACATGAAATCAAAAGAGCTCTTTGGTACCCATTTTATATATCAATAGCACATTTTCACACATATACACAAAATGGTACATTTTGATATAAAAAAATAATTTTTGAAAAAAAGAGCGCAATTATTATAATTGAGTGCGTGGTTATACACTAAAAACATTTTGTTGATTGATATATGTCAAAGCAATGAATTCACCAAAATTTTTTTGTAGGCTCGCAACCAAGAGAAGGCACAGTCGATGCTGTATCGTTTTCGCGAGGCCCAGTCCTTGGAAATGGGGCTGACCAAGCCCAAGGAGCAGCGGCCCTATCTTGCCACGCAAGTGGACAACCTAGATGAGGCAGAAAAATGGCGACGCGACGTGATTCGTGAGATATCCCGCGCAGCATCCAAAATCCACGATCTCTCTTTGCCAGAGTCGCAGATCCGAGACCTAAATGACGAAATAAACAAGCTTTTGCGCACAAAACACCGCTGGGAGACGCGGATACTAGAGCTCGGTGGTCCTGACTACAAAAAGACAGGTCCCAAGATGCTTGACCACCATGGCCAGGCGGCTCCTGGAAACCGCAGATACAAGTACTTTGGTCGCGCAAAGGACCTTCCCGATGTACGCGAGCTGCTTAGTCAGCAGAAAGGAGATAGCAGATCTAAGAACAACAGCAGAGCTGCTATTCTGAGCCGCATAGATGCTGCTTACTACGGCTATGCTGATGAAGATGATGATGGCGAGCTGCTGGAGTTTGAACGCCAAGAAACTGAGCGTCGGATCCAAAAGCTGCGCTCGTCTCCCGACATGACGCTAGACCAAAGCGACATTGACAGCGACAAAAACAGTGATAATGATAGCGAAAGTGATAATGATAATGACAACCGTAGCGATAATGGCAACAAGGAAACCACAAATGCCACATCTCATCCATCTCTATAGCATTTATCGACTTTAATAGATCATTCATATAACTTTTTAAATGCTAATTTTCTTTTAGTTTTATGCTTGCACTTTACAGAGTGTTGTCCTCTTCATTTGTGTCTCTTAGACTCAGAATCACTACTTCGCCAGCGCCCTTGACCTCGCGTCCTACGAGCTCTGTAATCGCACGATACTGCCCAGGATCAATCAGACAAACAAGCTCATATTCTTCGCCCTTTTCCTCGTCCTCAATCGATCTGATCAGCACATTTAGCTTGTCCCTGAGCCGCTTAGCATCCTTTCCAGGCATCACAACGCGAATACGCATCTGGGCCCTTGAAATCGGCAAAGTCCCTTGGTCCTGGATCTGCTTAATGACGTCCAGCGCCTGCTGCTTAGCACTCCTGTTTACGTTTACCGAATAGTGAATATCAGCCATTGCCTTTTCGATCATCGTTACAGTATAGGGCTGCTGAGTGCTTGGATTGACACATTTCTCGGCTACTACTGTGGCAATGTCGCGAAGCATGTTATCCAGGTTATGATTCCGCTCCTTGTCTGAGACCTGCTGCTCGCCCTTCATCAGAATCTCGTTGATCACTTCGCTGAGATTGTCTGTGCCAAAGCACTTGCGCAGCTCTTCGGACTTGGCCACCTGGCCCTTTGACACGTTCATATAGACCTGGTGAATTTGCAGAACCTCGTCAATGTCCTTTTCAACTCCTGTTCGCCATTCGGTTACTTTGTTTTTGTAGCACGCTAGCTCGAACCGCTTTCCTCCCTTGCGCAGTCGGACAATCGACACATTTGTCAGCCGAATTTTGGCGACCGGTTGAAAAATCTTGCCGCCAGCCATTTTTAAAATGAAAATGAAAAATGTATAAATAATTAAATAAAAAAATGGAGAAAAGAAAAAAAAAAGAAATAAAAAAGAGGACAAAAAATAACTAAAAATTTTTATTTTCAAGCAGGTCCCAGCAGCTGTCGACAATACCAAGACGCTTAACTTGCGTTGCAAAAATTCTGGGTACAGCATGTCTATCAATGACTATAGATCGTCCATCTATCCGCAACACCTGCTGCTGGTGGTGCTCTGATTCGGACAATGCCTGTCCATTCTGAGTCTCAACAACAAATCCGTGGACCAAGATACTGCCAGAGCCAGCCCGACTAACTATTTGCTCGACTATGCTATTAAATGCCAAATCCGACTCCTGCGCATTCTTTGCATACTGTTGTTGTATTAGTTGTGGATGAATCGCGTGTGCTGGCGCCGAATCTTGTTTCCAAATGAGCTGACCGTTCCAGGACTTTGCTGCAGCCTCATAAAGCTCTTCAAGACTGCCGTAGGACAAATCGAATAAGCGAACCACGTTTTTAGCACTGCTCACTGCAACCCTGGCCATACCACTGCCATCAATTACCCGACACAAGAGCTCGACATGGACATTTACTGTGGTAGCATCGCTAGAGTAACCCGTTTCTTGACTGTTTCTGTCGACCATGCGATAGCACCTTTTGATGCACAAACAGCTCATATTTGAGATTATCTGGCTGCATACCTTGCACTCCACGGATACACCCAGATGCTCGATAGCTGCAATTTGGCAGATAAAGGTAAAATTATGTCTCAACTGCTCCCTTTTCGCTTGGATATATAGCTCGCCGATACATATCCTGCTAGGTTTGGACTCTGGACCAGCATTAGCTTGTTGTTTGCTGCTGATAATCGTAGATCCAATAGGCTGAGCTGGAACATGCTGAATGGTCGTCAGGTTCGTAGATGTCAAGTAAATCTGGCTGCTGGTCTTTGAAACGCCTACAGTCAGGTTCTGGAACTCTATGCAAGCGCCCGGGAGCAATCCAAGAGGATGTGCAAATGTGTAGAGTTTGATATACAGTGTAATTGTCAACGACATATCCGACTCATCGCTCAAAACAATTACATTTTCAAACATGCCTGCGACCAACGGATTGCTCTGCATATCTCGGTTGTTATCAGAATTGGTACGCACAAACTCTACCGCATCTCTGACTTTACGTCTGACCACGATGCCATATACAGAGATCAGTCTGCCAGCTATTCCTGATCCCGTAGTAGCTGCTTCAGAGACCAATGCATCGTGGATCTCTTTAATTGAAAATGACCGTGGCGCATGAAGCCGGCTAATGGGATTGCTGTTAACTCGCTGGTCCAGGACATTGATAGTTGCAACGGGCAACTGCTTGGCTATAGGTGGTATGCCTGTATCGGCTTGCTGGCCATTGATCGAGAGGTGTACTGGATAAACGCGGTCAAGCGAACCGAGCTTGACAAAAAACAAGTTTTGAGAAGCCCTTTGATCAGACATCAAATAGCCTGAGCGTGACTTTTTGGAGACGCAGATCACATACGCGCAGTTCGATGCGAATTTAGCAGGCACCTTGCTCGGTGTAAAATGTATAAAGCAGCTTTCCCATTGATTCCCTAAAGCTCCGTTTTTAGAGAGATCGATATTAATTTGAGGCTTATCGTCCATTGCATTCTGCAACTGATCTTTAAAGCTAGAGTAATCGATCTTTAACGAAGCACCTCTAACAGCTACTCGAGCCCTCCATCCAGAGCCGTCAGCACAACCCTGCT
This sequence comes from Coemansia asiatica, assembly GCA_027478445.1. Lineage (NCBI taxonomy): Eukaryota > Fungi > Kickxellomycota > Kickxellomycetes > Kickxellales > Kickxellaceae > Coemansia > Coemansia asiatica. Next base: position 4,485 of record JANBOH010000201.1, on the reverse strand, counting down.
TTGTCGCTTGCTGCATCTCCTGGCTAGCTGTTGGCGCTGCCATGCCTTGCCAGTGTACAAACAGGACAAGACACAATGGCTGCTCCTGCTCCTGCTCCCGCTCCTGCATTACAGAGCCGAGAGAAATGTCGCTCTCGCTAAGTTCTTGAACGTTGAGTGATCGGCCACTACTAGCCACGAGGCCGCCAAAAGTCGGGTCAGCAATCAAAACAACTGGATTCGAGATAGCTGCATACACAAGCCTAAAGTCTGGCGAGGGCCCAGATCTTGAAATCCTGGCTTCGTCGCCGATTTTGCCAATAGACATTACATCGATTGTCTCAATCATAAATCGCCAGTTGTTCCAAGCGTACAAATGACCAATAAGCATCTGGCCAGCAAACACTGGATCCTTGTAACTGAACGCTCTATTAGGATGCGAAATGCCAGAGACAAAGCTGGGATGCACCAGCAGATGGCCCGTGCTATCCCAAAGGAACAGTTCACCACGCTCACTGACCACAAGTCTGCCAATAAGAGGCACAGCTTGCAGCTGAAGATCCGCTGAGGAGACACCATCAGCAACTACCTCGGTAGAACCAGCTCCCACACTGCTGCTGCTGTTGCTGTTGTCCTTTAGGTAGTCGTTTTGCTTTAACGATCCAAGACGTTTCTTCAGACGCTGCAGTATTTTTTCTAGAGTAAGCACTCGCGCTGTTGTCTTGGCACGCGCAGCCTGGCAATAACTGTCGTGCGCTAGGAACTCTATCAGCTTATTTCGTGGACTGGATCGTGCTGCGCCTGTCCACAGCATTGCCAAGCTCATGAGCTGACCCTCTGAATCTGCCGTGTGCCTTGCTGACACTGGGCCATTTGGAAATTTCCGAGAGAATTTCCAAAATGCCTCCATTGTTTCGATCATTTGCACTAGCCCTTCGACCCTCTTGGTCATGGTCCGCGTTAAGTCGCAGTTCGCCATTAATCGAGCAGTTCCAGGATCATTATCAGGTGCAAAGCCAGTTATCCGAACTGAAGATCGAGTGCAAGCACCAAAAACAAGCGCTCGCTGCTTGTCAACAAACTCTGAGTCGTTCACTTTTGACTCCGAAAATGCATGTGCTAACCAGCTCCAGTGGTAGTCCTCAGAGTTTGCCAGTAGCACTACATGCACATTGTCTAAAAGCACCCGAGTTCCAGGACGCAGTACCAGCAGAGGATGGAATTGCGGCCAATATCGTAGTACAAGTATATGACTTGAATCGATAACATAGACACCGAGAGCCATATCCAGCATTCTTGAAACTACTCCCTCATAGCTCTCAAGCTTTTCCTGACGCACAAGCAGGTTTCTGTCATTGAATTGCGTTGCAGGCATAAATGTATGTGTTGGCGTGCGTTCTTCTTTTTTGCTGCTTTGATCCAATGATATCGCGGTAGAAAACACCGGTTCTCGGCCAAGCTCAATCTGCGAAAGCAACGACTGCTGCGAGAAATGAGTGAATACAGAAGAAGGACTCGGTTGCCATGCAAACCGCTGGCTCCCATCCATACCCTCAAACTCGTCGATCCGAAATGCCTGCGATTGTGCAGTTGTGCAGAAGACTGTTGTTGTCTTATCAACATGCTTTTGCACTATATTTGCAGATAGTATACATGTGACAAACAAAGAGTCGCCAACAACAAGCGAGGCATAAAGCCCTAGGAAACGGTATCCACTAAACATTACAGGTATTGAAACAGTGCCCCAGCTGTCACTTGTGTCTACTGGAGACACTGCTTCAACAGCCAAATCGATGATAAAATAAAATACATCATTATCGCTATCTGTTGAATGATTGTCAGATATGCAAACTGCACTTACTGTTCCTAAAATGGATATTGGCGTATATGCTGGGGGTCTACTAATTTCTTTTGACTGGTAACCAGATAAAAGAAGCTTTGCTGCTCGGCGACCATTTGTGATGTTGGAGCTGGAAGCTATGGTGTGCAGCTGACTATAAAGTTCAAATTCTGGTTGTATCCGCTTGCCAAGCCACCAAGACAATTGCATTTCGGCTTTGGGCAAACTCAATGACTGCGAAATTATCAGTGGTGGATCAATGATTTCGATAAATGCAAGGGTCTCCACATGAGCCGTTTTAAGCAACTTTGGATGACTGATCAAGCGCCAGCTTGTCAGTAGTAGATATACGCTGTCATCAAACCACGATGTCTGTGGTTCCAAGGCATAGCAGCGAATAAAAGTTTGTTGTTGAGCGCTTGCATTCCCTTGCTCGACAAACAAAAGGCTTCCAGGATATGCTTCATAAGGCGGTCGATCCAGCTCCGTCTTTTTGGCCGCGACTTTTAGTTTTCCAAACAAGGCATAAATAATGTCTGGACGACTTGGATTTACGCTTGCACGCAAATCATCGTCTGCGTTGATATTGCTAGTCTCGCTTTTATCGGAGCATGAGCTAAATAAGTTTTGAAGCCGACAAATGGCTATTTTTGTAGATGAGTTCATTAAAAAATAATATATTTAGTAAAGTGTAAATATAGAGTCTTTAACAGAAACTAAATGACTATTTTTTGTTGCGACTGCGCAAAATACAGAAAACAAGCAAAACAAATTGCGTATAACTAAGCAGTTTAAATATTATGGCTCAGGAATTTTCGAGTTTAAGCCTTTCGTTTAGCACTTTTTCCCCCCAAATGTTTCTTTTCACTTTTTACAAAACATTAAAAATAAATTATAGAATTTATTGTTTTGAATTAAAAAAAATTCTAATATTTGCATATTTTATGAATTTATATCTTGTAATTCATTATATATGTGTAATTCTATTAAGGGCATTGCATGCATTTGCCATTAGGACCATAGCTAATATTATAGTCACTGCAATGGCCACCTTCGTTGTTGTTGATTGTATTTGTATAACTATACATTTTTATAAAACTAATGATAGATGATAAATTGGATAGAGGAAAATTATTTGCTTTTCTTCCAAAATTTTTTTGGCTTTTTATAGTTGTTATTTTCATTTCTTTTTTTCAATTTTTTTTGTTTAACAGAAAAATGGACACGTTGTTAAATTTCTTTCTTTTATTAATATGCAAAATAAAGAAAAAAACATTAGGATTGCAATTTTATTTATTTAAATGGCTGACTAACTGCATTTTTTTCCTTGCCTAATTCATTTAGAAAAATTTACTTTTCTTTGTTTAAAAGGAAAAATCTATGGCAACTGGCATGGTGTTCCACCAAGTTCTTGTCAACATTTGCCTTATTTGCTCCAGTCAACGGCATTTTCTTTGCTTAAAAATAGCCATGTTCTTTGTTTGCTTTAATTTTTTATAAAAGACCTCTTGTTTTAAAAGACTTGTATATGCATTGTTTCCGAGTATGTAATCCAGCATTGATTTAAACCCCCTTCTTTGTTAATAAAATTAATCTGGTATGCTAAAACAGGTTTTACTTTTGGGAAAACCCGAAATAACAAAACAATAAATAACAATAATATTGGATTCTGGATTTACTAAATCTTTTTTCGTTTAGGAAATTTTGGCAGATGTTAAAAAAAAATTTAGCGCAAATTGTGTCTTTAGGTTGGTATTATCCGCATTTAGCATGTTCAAGTCATTGTCCATAAGAAGACTTTAGAATTAGGTTAAAATGTTTAGAAATAAACAATTTGCAAATGAAGGCAAATGCAAAATTTCCAGATATGTGATGTCATATGCTTATCTTTTGGTTTATCAATAAAAAAATTTTATTCTCAAAATCCCAATGTTACTTCAAATTTTAAATTGAAATTTCCTTCTGTTGAAAAAATCCCGAAACAAAAAAATATACCCGCTCACATTCGCGATTTTTTATTTTGCTTTCAGCAGCTTTTATCTTTCATGATTTTTTTATTGAATGCACCAGTTGGGAAAGAAACGATTTACAAAACAAGCAACTTCTTAATTGGAACTGGAACACAAACACTTTTTCTCTCTCCCCCCAAATTCAAACCAAACACTCACCAAAGCCAAAACAACAATCAGTTACACATGATACTGCGTTTTGAAATCATTTAAATAAAGCAAGAAAAAAATTAAAAAAAAATAAATGAATGCCTAGCCGAAATCAATTTCCTTAAAAAGTGGAGAGGCTCAATAGGAATTTTTATTGGTTCTTATCTTTCTATCTTTTGTCTATTCTTCACTGGTGTATTGTTCGGATTTTTTGTGGCCCAACTTAAAAAATAGCCACCAGGACAACCTTTTCATTTTCTCAATCCAAACTCTATCTATCATCGCCTCGACATTTTTGCTTTTATTGTTAAGCTATATTTCTTATTACTAATTTTTTTTAAAATATTTTTAGTGCTCTGGAAAAGACAATGCAGCTGAAACAGTTTATATTTGTTATAGCTGCACTGGTCGTTCCTCAGGCACAAAGTGCGCAACTTTGGCATGATGTTAACCGTTATGATGCTAACGGAAACGAATGCAAGCTCCAGGATTTGTCGGGCGTGGTTT
>JANBOH010000200.1:0-28641 GCA_027478445.1 Coemansia asiatica | reverse complement strand
AGGCTAGATTCGCGAACAAGCACGTCTATGGATGGCAACGACAGAGGTCAGGGCGTTGGCGCTGCCGGCAGTGGCAGTGGCAGTGGCAGTGGCAGTCAGGCAGCATCGATGTCGGGAGAAATCAAAACAAAATCTCGGTGGTCTCGTCGCGGCTCTACATTGAAACCACTACGTCTGTTTGCTTAGAAAAAATAATCAGGCAGGCATTGTTTACTGGTTTCTATGTATTTCGATGTTTTGATGTTCTTTTAGCATTTCTATTTGTTATTGTTATCAACAACCTGAGTCTAAAAATTATGCTCCAAGTATAGACTAAGCAAAAAATAAAAAGTTATTTGTCTGTTCGGGAAAGCTGGCTTTCCCCGTTTATTGCCGAATTAAATATATTTTTATAAGCGACCTTCACATAGAAATTATAAATATTTTGAATACTTTTCATCTTTGTTATTCTCTCTTTTTCGAGTTGGATTCATGTTCCACATCTGAGAGAAGAAATAATTGTTTGAATTCCAATGCTGTTTATGTTTTATTCAGTGTAATATTTTTAATTCATTTTTTTCTTTTTGGCTAATAAAAATGGCCGATAATTAGATGCAACACATTTGTTTGTTTATATTTTTTAGTTAGAATTGATTTTTTTTTCTAAAAATAAATGTTTAGATTGACATCTGCATTTAACGACAATAGATGTTTTTAATTGTTTTATTGTTATTTTCCTGGGTCAAATACAAACATGTATACAAAGAATATTTTTTAAATACATATTTTTCGGCTTTGCAAAGAAAAATTAAAATAAAATATTTTTACTTCAAAATTGTCCGACAATCGTAGAAAAGATTGCGGAGTTTTTTTTATAAAATAAAAAAACTGGTATTCGTGAAATTGGGTGAAGATGTCAAAACACTATTTTGCTGTAAAGGTGTATAAAAATATATTTAATTTCAAAATAAAAATGAACTAATGAAATGCAAAAAAGTGCTAAAAATAAAAAAGATGATTGTGATAGTTTGCTATTATTGATACAGTTTGCTACCGATTATTGCTTGCGAATCATGATTATAAAAAAGTATAACTATTTTGAATATTAAAATAAACTGCTATCCGCATTTGAATTAGCCAGGGTACACTGGTGTGCCCGTTTGCTCAAACGGATCTTGAGTAGGATAATCCCGATTCGTTGTACCGCCAAATAAATACATTAGTTAATATATCGATTGACAAACAAAAGAAAAAAGACAGAAAATAATTGAAAATTGGAATTAAAGCGATAAAACCAAAAAAAAAAGTTGCTGCAGCTAAATAATGAACAGTACCAATCTTTGGTTCATCTGGAGATGCAGAGTGATTTATATTCTGTCCAATACCACTTTAGAAAAAAAAAAACTCTTGAGCCTACGTTATTATCTAATACCTTTATGTTTTTTCTTTTCTAATCGTCTCTTTTTTATTTTTGGTGAAACAAACCCCAATATCCAAGGAATATTGAATGGAGTGGACTACACTGGTCTAGAGGTTTTGTGGCTACTAATAGCAGTAGGCATGTTGGTCTTTATTATCTATGCTAAAGCAAATGGAAAAATAGGGGGGAGCAGCTTTTTTGGAGAAATGAAATATAAAGAATAAAAGCCAGTAAGATAAAAAAAGGGACTCAGTGAAAAAGCGGTGTTAGAACCGTTGCTAGAATTTATAAGAATAGCTGGAATTGGTATACTGTTTGAATGTTGGCCAATGGCTTGTAAGACCAAGACGGCATGTATGGGCTTTTAGTCAGCAAAAAAAGGGACACTAGGGACAGCCCAAGAGAGAGCAGTATTATGCAACTGAGGCAGGCTTTCAGGTATGGTACGTAAGCGAATTGAATACAAGGATTCCAACAGTAAGAGGGGTAGCAGTAGTGAAGAGGAGCTAAAAACAAAAAAAAAGTCTATACGTAAGGGATATGAGCAAGAAAAAATGAGCAAAAAAATGAGCAAAAAAATGAGCAAAAAAAATGAGTCAAGCTTGGTGTTTCCAACAGAAAAAAATGGCATTAAATTTGCCCAATTTATTTGGTTGGCGATGCAAAGTATTTAATGGTCAAGTAATGCCAAAAATAAAAGAAAATATATGTTAATAGTCAAGGCTTTTATCTGCTTTGTATCGTGGGGATAGAGTCGCGCTAAAAAGAAAAATTGTGGTGGTAACAACAAAGAATGTTTTTTTTTGGTTATAAGAATCAAAATTTGTAGTTTTCTTGCTTCCTTTTATAATTACAAAATCTTGGCTTTTATTATTTTCTTTGTACACAATCAAGTATTGGCGTTTTTTTAAAAAGCTAAATGTAAAAAAAAAGAATGTCTAGCAGGCATTTTTTTAAGCTCGTGCTGGTCAAAAGCCTCCAGGTCGCAACATCAGAAATGCTCCTGGTCATTATGTCTTCTGTGTGAACAACATGCTGAAACTGCAGATAATAAAATAAGATGACAATGGTTTGTTCCATCGTGGGGGGGGGGTGAGGAACAAAAGAAGAGGGAGTCAACTGGTGTATATTTGACATTTTCTATTTTTCCTTGTCTTTCTCTCTTCTTTTCTTAACCACTTTTTACGGCAAACTGAGCTGCGGCCATATGTGCAATGATATCCAGACCAGACAAGATCCTATAACTAAAAATGGTAAAAAAAGGCATGCACAAGCAAGGCATGCTGAGTGAATGATCTGCTCTTAAACAGGATAAAAAATTTCTACGCCATTAATTGACCATGTATTTTAGTCTTGCAAACACCACCATGCCTTCACATGGTTTATTAGTTGGAAAAAAATAAGTTGAATGTTTATTTCTTTTACATAGTATATATGGATCGTATCAAATAAAAAAATGGAAAACTTAAAAACGTACCCGTGCTAAGCTTGTGTTCTGTTTATTTTTCTTTTCTTCCAAAACAAAGTAATTTTTTATTCGCTTACAAGTGCGTGTGAGCCGTACATTCTACTCAGCTGTTTTCAGGCAACCACGCCTCCATTGTTATTTTTCTTTCTATGTTGCCCACCAAGTAGGATCTCTCAGCAAGATTCACAAGGTTTATTATTTATTTCGATAAATCTGAATGACAAACACAAAACCCGAGAGCTCTAAAGCATGTGGCAATTTCTTTATAAAAAATATTTTAAAAGAAATACTACTTTTAGTGTCAATGTGCTTTTCTACTCGACAATACATTTGCAATGATTGCAATATTCCTTCTGTTTTTTATTTGTCTGTAGTCCTAATCCACCTCTTACTATAGACTTTGTATGATGTCGAATAATATTACACTTTTTTACATTGTAAGTGACAATTGCTTTTTGGCATTTGTGGCACAATGAAACAAAAAACATGGCGAGAGGTGATTCAAAAAGTCCGAATAGTGCTGGGAAAGACTTGTCGGATAAATAAATAAATCTTTCTATTTATTTAGAGCGCCGCTTTTATTAAAAAAATTTAGAAGAAATAAAAAATATCAAACATGTAGAATCAAATGTTTACCAATATGCACCGACATACAGTGATTTTTTGACAGTCGTGTTTTTGTTTGAAGCAAACTTTTGAAAGCAATTGAACAGTATATCTGCAATGTCACCTATTTTATTGATTTTTCTCAAAACTCAGGCACCCTGGATACCGAGAGTCACGACAAAAAAATTATCCTGAAAGGTCATTTGAAAAATAAGGTCATGGTTTTTAAGCAAGTGACAAGGGAAATAAATATGCATTCGCCCCTAAGTCATATTTACAAATATTGTGACTTTTTCCCTTTAACAGATGAACAAGTAGGCGGGCAGACAACCAAACAAATTAAGGCATCAGAAAAAAAATCCAAAAAATAAAAGGTGAATTTGTAAAAGAAAATATTTGCTTTTTTGAGGTACGGATGCTTACTATATCAAAAAAATGTGTTAATTCGGTATTCACGTTCATTTTGACATTTTTTCCGTGGTACACTTGTCATCTGAGTGTTTCTTATGACTTTTGACACGCATAAGAGCCACGAATAGCAATATATGCACCTCTACTTGTTTACATGGTATTTTATGATCTGAACAATACCAACAATTTAGCTCACGAATATTTCGTACTTTTTGTCTTTCGAATCATGGTGATTTTAATTGGTTGGTGGGTTGTGATCAAAGCATCAAATGAATCCAGAATCTTGGCACGTCGTAGAGATACAATCCTCAAGCTCCGTTAATTAGCTGTTTTTTTTTTCTATCTGTAAAATCACTGTATAGTTTCACTGTGTTGTTCTTTTTTGTTCTGTTAATTCAAGCATTACCAATTGCTTTTGTTTTCCTTTTTTTTTGCTCATTCTTTTTTCCATTTTTTGTTGTTGCAGAAACCACCAGTTTCCATTTGGAACAAACGCTTAAAAGGGAGGAAACGGTTGTCCCAGACAGAGACCCAGTTGTTCTTTGTCAGCGAATGCACAGTTGAGTGCTGGAAATGAACGGTGGAGACAAATTGCGGTCAGGTGCTCTTAGAGACACGCCCAAAAGCAGAGCAGATACTCACGATAGCGTCACGGATAGCGCTACACATATTACTGCAGCTATTGCGGCAATGTGCGATGATCACTTTGACAAACACAGCTCTCGCCAGCGCACAGCCTCCTGGGTATCTTCAGAGCCTTCGTCGACAAAGGGCGCTTTGTGTGAGGATCGAAAGACTTCCGAAGCAGCTGCAGAGTCAGGGTCAGCTGACAACGAGGATACTGCTGAAGCTTCATGGCGTCAGCATGTTCGCCTAACCACCATTGACCCAATTACCGCTAGCATCAGCGATGCAATCAAAAGCTACCGCGAGTCAATTGGCAGCAAAGGCACGGCTAGCGATCTTGATCCAGGTAGGTGATTTTGAATGCTTAATTTACAGATAGAGTGCGAGAAAGTGAGATATTGAGAAAGCATATGTGGATTATATGTGTGTGGAGAAGGTGAAATGCTAGTTTTATTACTTGTTGAGCCATTGTGTCGAAGCCCTTATTTTGCAAACAAATAAGCAGCTTTTCTATTCTTTCCTTTTTTTTACTTTCTCCACACATGTGCCAGCAGATACGTTCATCTGTATTTATATACACATACACACACAAGCACGCGCGCCTGTATATATCTGTATATTCATACACTATTATATCACAAGCGCTGAATGTTCACCTCCACATTCTCCTTCGACCTTGGCATACACTTGAGGACACACAACCAAAGGAAATGGCTGGAATAGCTATGATTGACTTTTCTTTGCTACGGGTAGCTTTACTAGGGCTTTTTGTTAGCTTAGCTATCCAAAAAGTGTTTTTTTTTGAGCATTTGCTTTTCTTTCTACTCGCTTTCCTTATCCACTTTGAAAGCTGGGGTGCTTTTTTTCTTTTGTTAAGACTTTTTGATATTATCTGAAGCTGTTGACTACACGACTTTCGGATTATTATTACTTTCTGCTCCTCTTGCCTCTGTTTTTTCCTTTCCTTTTTTCATTTGTATTTATTGTTTTTTTCTCTACCTTCCAATCCATAACTACTACTGTGCCCGCACTGTTCTTCATTGCATTATCTCCAGACAGAACTTCATATCGTTCCAGGGTTGTTTTGACTTTTTTTTCTAAGCACATATATTTACTCAAACACAAACCCTAGAGATCGTGTTGGTAAGATGCATTTAATAATCGGTAGCAATGCAGACACATTGTTATGAATATTTGCTTTTTGTGAGTTCTTTTATAAAAACCCCCACTGTATTAAATTGCACTTTGAATCAAACAGTAACAAATAAAGAATTACACTAATTTTTTACTGCTCGCAATGTGGTCAATTTTTTTCTCCATAAAATTAGGGTTTGTCAAAGAGGTCTTTATTCGGCCTGATATTTTACAGATCGCTCTTCCTAAAGAAACACACTCAGGTAAGTTAAAGCTGGCTGTAGAAAAACCAATAGAATAAAATAAAAGTCATTTTTTACTCGACTCGTTCGCTATCAAACCGCGTTACTCTTCTTTATTTTCTGTTTTAATCATTGCATTTTAGCATTGGTATTAGTGGCTTAGTACAGGCGCGTGTGTATATATTTTTTCTATGGCAAAGCAGTTGCAATATCCACTATTGGATTGTCATATCACTATAGACTTGGCTGTATCTGAATGAGCATTGGCATTTTATTTTACCGTGGAACCTGTTGCGGTAGAGCTCCGATGATTCAGGTCTTGTTGCTTTTAATCGAGCAGATCCACACCACTTCAATCAGCAAATGAAAAACACGCGTAGAAAAAGCCTAGCAAACAAAACACCTTTATTTGCTATATGATTTCGATTTGGGATTCTCTCCCTTTTTTTTTACAACCACTCTGGTTCTTTTATATTTTCCCTAGTTTTGCATTCTTTATTGCTACAGAGAATTGCTCCTATTCCAACAAACAAAATAGAGGACAGCATTTTCTCTAAATCCTGGTTGAAGCTCATTTCGATAAAGCAATGCAGCCAGAGCACGAATTAATGCAAATCTGCGCTCTCAAAATGCATGATTCCTTATGTTGCTTTTTTTTGCTAGTTGGTTGGTGCTTGTTGCAGCAGGACCACAAAACACATTTTCTGGCAACACATGCTTCTTTCCCTGTTATGAATAATCCCACTATTGTTTCCCTTTTCTTTTCTTTTTTCTCTTTTTTTTTTTTTCTCGTCCATTGGTTTCACTGAAAATTCATGGCTCGCAAAAAAAAGAAAAATAATAATCAGCCCTTTTTCCTACTTGCTCTATTAGACCTATCCACCCCTTTTTTTCAATTTTTGGCTCCTTTTCTTGCCTTGAATGTTTCCTTGTTAATTTTTTTTTCACTTTTTTATTATTGCTTATTGGAAAAAAATAAGCGATGCTTTTGTAAATTGCAAAAGCATGTACTATTTGTCCCTTATTTCCATGGTTTTACTCTTTTAATTCCCTTACTACTATTTTTTAATTGCAATTTATATTGGTGTTTGGTCGATACTTTATTTCTTACATTTTCTTATCTATTTAACTCTTTATTATTATAATTATTTATCTTTTTTCAGTCGTAGCCGGTGACAATTTGAGTCCCAGCATCTCGGAGCTTTCTGTAGACTCTTCAATTGGCCATATATACGGTCGCTTTGGTTCAGAAAACAACAGGTGAGTTTCGTAAAGAAAAAGCTATTATTTTTATCTCTGTCGGTATCGCTGACTTTGGTTTGTTTTGCTCCTTTTCCCTTCTCCAACCAGACAAAGGACCTATAGCTGGTATTGAGCTGCATCTAAGGTAGCTAGCCAGTCAGCCAGTCAGCCTTTATCTGTTTGTTTGGATTCAATGCTTGCTTAGACGCAAAAGTATCAGCGCAGATAAATCAAGAGGAGGCGATGTGGATAATTTTTTATTACAAGTCTGGACGTGTATTCAATATTTATGTTTACTAAACTATCTCTTATTGCTTTTTGGCGCTTCTTTGTATTTTTGGAGGATGTCATTATGCATTTGTATATGTTTTTTTAATCGATTCTGATAATGATGTTTATAGCTTTGGCGAGTTTGACGACAACAGCGGATACGAGCTCAATTGTAGTCAAGGTGCAGCTAGCTTGGCTCAAGACAGTAACAGCAACAGCAACAGCAACTGCCATTCGGCTGAAGCAGCCAACAGGACGAACAATAGCAATCTTGCAGATACGCAGTTTTCCGCCAACAGAAAGGGATTTATGCTAAAAGGTCAAAATACCTTGAGCAAACGTGGAAATCAAGCAGAAAAACAGGCCCTGATCTCACCGTCGCCGCAAAAGACAACACCAAAAAGGCATTTGCGCAAAGACAACGGACCCTCTTTATTGCCTAGAGTCAATATAAGACCCGGTGCCAAGGCAGAGTCCAGACCACGGATACCAATTCGTTCTGCTCGAAGAATTACTATGGGAGTTGGTGGGAGCGGAACTAGCACACTAGGTCTCAGCTACAGCCCATCAAACATATTTCCTCTTAAAGACAACTCAGCAGCAGCACATCATCGTCGAGTCAAAAAGGGCACTGGCGTCTCGAATATTGCAGCGCCCTCGAAATCATTTATCAGCAAAGACCGAGGTATCAACAGCAGCAGCAAGTCCGCCTCGGCTTCAGAAAAAGAATCACTTACTTCGCCAAAATCTGTCTTGCAGACCGATTCAAGTATTAAAGGCAAAGCCAGCGAATTATCTTCTAAACACATCACAAGTGCAGAGAAAACACAGAACCAAACGGCAAAGCAGCAAAAGATGTCGCGTGCAACTGCTAGCAACTACCTGAACCCACATCTTCGGAGACGTAGTCGAAGCGGGATCTTTGAAACCCCAACTACGTCATCTGCATCTAACTCGGGCCAGATCGCAGCAAACACATCGATTAACGCGACCTCTGGCGCAGCGACTATAAGTGCTGGTACCAAGGCGCGTATGGGGCTTGTCAGACCAGGTGTCACTTCAGACAAACAGTACCTACAACGCCCATCATATGTAGCTAGAGCTGTCAATGGCAGCGGCGACGACGAAGAGGAAGAAGAAGAACAAGAAGGAGGAGGAGCGATAGCTGCTTCAGCGGCAGCAGCGGGTGCAGCCGGCAGGCCACGCCGAATGACGCATCAAGCGACACGGCTCACAATTGACCCTGAGCGCGCAAAGGCCGGCTCATCGGTCGTAGACATGTCCAGGCGCACTCCTCTCACTGCAACAGGCGCAGGTTCCAGCGTTAACAGACGTCGCTTTATGCGCACACCTTCCACGCATGAGCTACAGTCATCTACTAGCGGGCAGCTTTCCAGCTCGTCAGACAAGGATGGCACCGACGTCACAACGCCGACAGCAGGCAGCAACTCGCTTGCTAAGCGCAGCTCTGCCGCATATTCTGGAGGAACCTCGTCACACAGGCCATTGCAGGCAAAGTTCGAGACTTCTTCGGGTGCTGGATCGGGAAATAGCACAGGGCGAGTCGCTGGTCGGCCCTCGATAGGCGGCGGCGCAAAGCTGCCGACATGGCGGACGCAGCAGGCAGTTCGCGAGAGCATTGGTGGGCCTCACCGTACACCAGCGACATACACGGGCGTTGCTGGGACCAAGGTCGCTGTTCGTGACAACGGCTCGCAGCCAGGCTTGCGTGGCAGGTCCAGCGGCGAGTACAAAAACGATAGCGACACCAAGGCCCAGCAGAGCAGATTGCGGCCAGTCCAAAGCAAGCCACTGCAGCCCAGCGTTCCTGTGGCTGCTGGTCCTCGCGCCGCTGGGAACATTTCCTCTTCCGCGAGTGCGATTGGCGTTGGTAGCTCCAGCGTTGGACATCAGCAAATGCGAGGCGCCCCCCGCGCAGGCGCGGCAGCAAGCGTGATTGGGGCAGTTCCGCCATCGCAGGTGCCTGCGCCTAGCGTGCCTATGCAGACGCATCCGCTTGTTGGCCAAGGCGCTCGTCCACAGGTAGCGGGCTATCAGCAGAGGTTTGCGCCCCAAAAGGGCCCTTCTTCGACGGTATCGGCTGCCCCAGCATCGACACAGCAGACGATGCATTTTAATAATGCGGCTACTGTAGCAAAACAAGCAGCAGCAGAGCAGACATCAATCACTAAACAGCAGCAGCAGGCCCAGCACATGTCTATCTCGAGGCCTCAGTCGTCAAACAATGCTCCCTCCAGGATGAGCGGTCAGTCGCCTGATGCTGGCAATGCCTCGGGTGGCATGTCTCCGCTTACGCCTCAGGAGGCAATATCTCGATACGGGCAGCAGCTCAGTGCTCAGGAGCGCACCGAAATTCTCGAGTTTCCTCATATCTACTATGTGGGCAGTGGCAAAGCGCGTGTCGGCGGCCGTGCAGGCTATGGTTTCGACGACGAGCGCGGCGACTATATTATCCATATGAACGACCACTTGCTCTACAGGTATGAACTGCTTGAGGTTTTGGGAAAGGGCTCTTTTGGCCAGGTGTTGCGTGCTCGAGACCACAAGACCGGCGAGATCGTGGCTATCAAGATCATTCGCAACCGCAAGCGCTTCCATCATCAAGCACAGGTCGAGGTCAAGCTGCTTGAGTGTCTGCGGAGGTGGGACCCGTCTGGCGCGCACAACATTCTGCAGATGACTGCGAGCTTCTACTTCCGTAACCACCTTTGCATTGTGATGGAGCTGCTGAGCATCAATCTGTACGAGTGGCTAAAGGCGCACCAGTTTGCTGGAACGCCTGTGCCGCTGCTGCGCCATCTGACAGTGCAGATGTTGCAGGCGCTTCAGCTGATGGGCAGGCATCGGATCATCCATGCGGATCTCAAGCCCGAGAACATTTTGCTGATGCGGCCGCCCCCAATGCCATCGCGGCGCGTTGCTCCGCCAGGCGCGGCTGGACCTCCGCCCCATCCATTGAGCAACCCGCAGCTGGCAGCCGATGTCCAGCGCGGTGCTTATGGAATCAAAGTCATTGATCTTGGATCGAGCTGCTTTGAAACCGAGCGCGTGTACACATATATCCAGTCGCGGTTCTATCGCGCTCCCGAGGTTATCCTTGGGCTGCCTTATGGCACCGGTATCGACGTGTGGTCGCTGGGCTGCATCGTGGCAGAGCTGCTAACGGGCTATCCATTGTTTCCCGGAGAAAACGAGCGTGAGCAGCTGGCATGTGTGGTCGAAGTCCTGGGTCCGCCGCCAGCATACATGCTCGAGCGGGCTCCTCGCTGTGCCGACTTTGCCGAGCCAGCTCCATATGGGATGCAGGCTACGCCTGTAGGCAACATGATGCTTCTTCCCAACGGTGCTTGCATGGTAGGCAATATTGTCATCAAGCCTTATACCAACTCAAAGGGCAAGCGGCGGAGACCTGGCTCGCGTCCCCTGGTGCAGATCCTGGCGCGAGCACGCGATCCGCGGTTGGTCGACTTTGTCATGCGCACTCTTGCTTGGGACCCCGCAACTCGTATGACGCCTGAGGAGGCGCTGTGCCATCCATGGATTACTGACATGCCTATCACTAGGCAGCTAGCGATGGGAATGAACATGAACATGAACGTGGGTATGGCGATGGGCATGCCAGTTGCAGCTGCTGGCCATGGACCGCCTCTTCATCCACAGATAGGCGGCATGCCTCAGCAGATCCAGCAACAGCCTGCTTATGTGATGGCACCACCTGGTAGCGTGTCTATCCAGCAACAGCAGCAGCAGCAGCGTCAGCAACAAACTGGCGGTTATGTGCAGCAGCTAGCGCAACAGCAGAACGGCTACACTAACATCTCGCGAGTAAGGAAGGCCTAAAATATGGATGCGATATTATCAGTCGGTCAATCTGATGCTATTTCTATACTTTTCTCTTATTCTCTATTCATTTCGTCTAGTTTGATCCGTTTTCGCACATTCGCTTTCAATACTTTTGGTTTACATTGTTTCGCAACTTCTATCTTTTCTACGTACGTCTTCTATTTAATTTCAATTACTTTAAAAACAACATTTCGCCTTTTTTACTCCAAGGCATTAAAAAACACACATTTAAGTGCTACACGTGATTGCGTTTATAATATTTTTTATTTGGCTAAAACAATAAAAAAAATTCAAAGCTTCTCAGCCATTTCAATACTTTTTCGTTTGTCCAAATTCTTTTTTTTTTTTTTAATATTAATTTTAATTTAATACACAGACCCAATGACTGAGCAGTCGATTCCAAAAGGGGCTGCTGAGAGTAGCTCGCACAGCGGCGAGCGTCTAGACAAAGCGGATACTCGGCACAGCTTTGCTGCGTCGACAGTGACAGCAGTGGATGCAGCTGGAATTCGCGTTATGCTTGTGCCAATAGGGCAGGTCAGACAGCACAAGCTTAAAGAGTGGACTAGCTCCATAGCAGAGTGTTCTCGTGTAGAGCTATCTGAGATACTAGCGCATGTAGATCCCGAGCTGGTAGCTGAAAGCTATTCCAACACCGGCGCTGGAGGAAGCGGCGGAGTTGGGATCGAGGGAGCTCTGCATTTTGTGTATACGACAGGAATCGACGAAGACCACGAGTATCTGGAGGGCCTACAGACATGCAGGCAGACACTGGGCGTTATAGGGATTGTTGATTGTAAAGCAACTGCTGACGTGGCAGAGGCATACGAGGATTTTCTACAGCAGGTGTCGCAGTTCCCCACGGTCGTCGCATATCGATGTTTAGCACTAGATCACGCTGCAGATCTAGAGGACGATATTTCAGGACTGACTGTGATTCCCAATGCCGGAGGCAGTCTCTCTTTCTATCTTCAGACGCTGATCAGCGACTTTGCAGGCACAATGGTATCAGCTTTGAGCCTTATGGCAAAGTCTATAGAGGATCGGGCCGACTTACTGTCTTCAACAGAGCCTAGCTCAATACAAAGTGCGTCGGTGACATCGTTGTCCGACCAGGAGATTCCCGCACAGGACATCCAACGCCAGCATAGCAGCAGCCGCAGCTCGATGCAGGAGGCATCGGAATTGGCAGCGACCGCGATGGCTCATCGAGTATCGATTGCGAGCCCTGGAGGGCAAAGACGCGGGTCGACACATAGTCTACCAACTAATCGCGGTCGACGAGGCGGCGAGCTGGACAGAGACGCTGTGATCCCAAGCTCTCCCATCAGCGCGATATTCGAGAGAAAGGCATCCAAGACAAGCGACGCTGCTGGCTCTGGGCGACTCAAGAAGCTACAGGCCGATCTCTTCTTGATGTCAGGCCGTCTAGCAGAGGCGTTTTCCGCTTATGCGGCGTCGATCGAGGCCAGTAAAGCAGCTGGCGACCATCTGTGGCATGCTGTTGCCCTCGAGGGCTACTGCGCGGCTCTTTTGCTGCTGTGCGGCCGTCCCCGTGAACGGCGGCTGGTAGCAGCGTTCATTGCGGGAATTCCAGACATCGGATCGCCAGGCCAAGGAAACATTTCTCCACAAAGCGCAGATTTAAGCGAGCTTCTTACGCATATCGGCAGGCTTTTTGCCCAGGTTCCCATGATATACGAGCGGTGCTATACGTTCACTCCTTTGCTTCACGCGGAGGCCTGTGTGCGCGCAGCCCTGGTTCTGCATGCGACTCGCGAGGCGCTTCTCGATGACTCCGAGTCTGCATTGTCGGCTCTGATCAGCATGCGTGAGCTCGGCCGCATGCCATCTACTGCTGCTTCGTGCGAGACACAAGTGCGCGATGTCGTAGCAAACACTAAAAACATTCCACTTCGGTCAGTCATTAACGAGTGGATGCAGCGAGGCTGGGCCAGCTCATTTGCATCGCTAGCGCTTGCAGACCAGCTCGAAATGTCTGCTGAGATCGGCTCGCTGTTCAGAAGCATCGGCTACTCGCGCAAGGCCTTCTTTTTTCTCCGCCAGTTCCTGCTGCTTGCAATACCTGTTCTTCTGCGCACAGCGACTGCGCAGCGCAATGCGGGCACATCAGCATCGGTGACTAGTCCTGGCGCTCGGCCTAGCATGTCGTCTCGCACCGACCACACGGCCTTTTCAGCGTTTTCCGATGGCTCCAGCGCATTTGCTGCCGTGTCATCGGCTGCTGCTGCGGCCCTATCTGCGAGCAACATAGCCATGTATTCGCCACCAACTTCGCCCAGCCACAAGCGGACTTCTTTTGGTCTAGAATCTGGTCGTGGCGAGCCGCCTGCACTTCTTGCTCGCGAGTGGTTTTCCAAGCCCCGTGCAAGTCTGCGGTACGCTGTCGTTGCGTGTCTGGATGCCCTTGTGTACTCGTTTGGGCTTGGCTCTACGCATATGGATGGTGGCGGCTGGATGCACCTGCAGGCAGATGTTCTGCGCGAATGCTTAGCTATCTCTGAGGCGCTGCCCAGCTACCCACATGCAATAGCCTCTGCATTCCGCCTTGTCCGGTGTCTGAGCCATCTGTCCAGCATCGTGCCCGAGTCGCAAAAAAGGGCGCTGTTTGACGAGCAGCATATGCTGCGCAGCTATCTTCTACGGACCATCGGTCTGTTCCATCAGCGATACCATTTTGATTCTAAATGGTCTTTAAACCAGCAGCAGGATGCGCAGCTGCTAGATCCAACGGCTTTGGCAGCAGACAAGCCTGTGCAGCGAGTGATTGGCAGAGATGCCGCTGTCCTTGGCGGTGTTCTTGACTCGCTTCTTGTTGGAATTCAGTTCTGTACCTTCCCCAGCAACCCGCCACCGATTCCCGTTGCCAGTAAAGAAGGTCATCAGTTGAAGGACGCTGGCTCAGGCGCCCTGTTTTTGCATAATCCCAGCGCCCAGACCCAGGGCGATGTGCCACCGGTTCTAGTGGCCTGCGAAGAGGCGCACTTTGTCGTGACACTTCAAAACCCTTTCCCCTTTTCGCTGCCGCTGACTGATCTATCTCTTGTCGGCGAAATCTTAACTTCTTCTAATGAAGAAGAAGCGTCCAAGGGCTCTATGAAGGACGCATTGGCTAACGGAATTGACCTTTCTTCGCAAAAGGTTCACTGCACGATTCCAGCAAGCGGCAGTGTTCAGGTTCTAATTGTAGCTACCCCGCATGTCTCTGGTCAGCTCAAGATATTGGGGCTTAAACTTACCTTGTTCCAGCATCTCATGGTTCAATGCATACTAGCCGAAGAGGCAGAGGGTGACGCGACGAGACGGCTTAAAGAGCTTCCAATCAAGCAGCGCCTTGAAGCAGAGCGCAACAGCCTTTTAGGGCTCGACAAGCCTCTTCCTGATTCACCGGCTGTCCGGTTATCGACTATGAATCCAGGCCACTTGCTGCATACTGAGATCGTGCCACCTTTGCCCAGGCTAACTGTCATTGAGAGCAGCCTTGCCTTTGAGGAGTCCCTGAGCGTCTACGAAGGAGAAAGCAGGATCATATCGCTTACGCTTGTCAACAGCAGCGAGACCGCGGTCGTTGACTTGTTGGAGGTAGCCTTTGAGCCGCTTGCTACTCTTGATGGTATCAAAAGGAGCGATGATATGCGATCTGATGCACATATGCGTGATCTGATAGCTGCTGCATTTAGCTATAAGAAGCCCTTGTCCAATGCCGCTAATCGAACGGATGTCGTTGTAGTTGACCCATGTGGAAAGCTATGCTTGAACATCCGTGTCTCTGGATTGAGCGGACTCAATGGAGGCGAGATAGTTGTGCGCTATCGAAGCAATGAACTGGCATCTTCGTGGTCGCGAGAGCTTAGATGGCCATTGCGTGTATCCGTAGTGAGATTCATTGCACCTGCTCAGGAGTCAAAGACCGGAGCAACCGCTAGCAGCGACCTTGGCGTCAAGTACTCCGATTTGCCGACTTTTATTGCTCGCGCTGTCACTACTGAGGATAGAAATTTAAAGGTTGCCAGCTCTTCCATGGAATTGGTTTCCATTTTGCGCGAAGCATATGTGAAGCATCAAAAGAATTTGGACAAAGCAGGCTGCGGACCTAAGCAGAAGCAGGCGTATGATCTGTTTTACCTTGCGGAGATCAACATGGTAAACCTTGGATCAACCGATGTGGAGCTGACTGTTGAGACAGATCTGTCGACAATTCCAGGCGACAGCGCTCTTGCCTTATCTTCTGGCGGGCCCCGAAAGTCTAGTTTTATTAAATCCTTTATTGTACACATGTCTGGTCGTCGCTCGCTTTCCCGAATTATCATTCCGCTCCCCCGTGTCTTTTTGAGCAACAAGCTTTTGCAGTCAGCCGTTCCTGGTCTCGAAGCAGATGGCGGTCCTGATCGCTCGGTGTTTTATCCATGGCAGCGTCTTTTATCTGAGCCTGCTGATAAAAACAGTGAGTGGATATCTGGAATCGACAGTCAAGGCAACAGAAGGCAGTTTGTTTTGTCAAAAACTGGCGGAATGACCGATCGAGAGCTAGAAAAACTCCGCGAAATCTATTGGTACAAGCAGGATATCTGCAGCCGTATTAGAATGCACTGGATTTGCAATCAGTCGGGTAGATCTGGATACATCGATCCCCGGCCTTTGTTTGCGCTTAACGAGCTTAGTCTGGGTGCAATTCGGCCAAAGAGCCTCGATCTGCAAGTTCTAGTTGATAATAAGCCTGTGTGTCGCATAGATGCGTGTATTGTCCGCGCTCAGTGTTTGTCGGGAAGCTTGTATGATATCGAGTTTCAGCTTTATAATCACTTTGAAAGCGATCTTGAGCTCGAGATCAGTGCCTGGGCTGTCAGAGATGCCGACGATCCAGATAATGCTCCGCTTTCAGCTCCTACGCAGACATTTGACAGCATCGACCCAGCTGCCGCTACTAAACAGTATCTTTCTGAGATCCTCAGTCAAAAAGCTATGTTTGTGCCATATTCTGGTGCTGGTCAGAGTGCGTCAAAAAGCAATGGCAGCTTTTCATTTCAACCTTCTGCTCATGAGCCAGATACCAGACCACCAAGCACATCTGATGACTATTCGAAAGCCCTGGGTGCCCTGCCTCCGCTGGAATGTTCGGAAGACATTGTGTTTGATGATATTTGCGATTTGCAGCTTCCTAAGATTGCAGCTGGAGCCAATTACTCTGTGTATCTGCCACTGTTTATTCTTTCGCCAGGAATATACAAAATCGAGTATATGGTCTGCAGTCGGTCTCGGCCAGCTTCTGCAGATGCTGATGTTTCTGGCAATGTGCTGATTCACGAGACAATCATCATTGATAGCAACCAGTAGACCAAGCTAATGACAACAACAAAAAAGCATTCATTACTATAATTTCTATTAGAAAACAAATATAGGAAAACAAATTTCTTTGGTTTTACTGGCCTTGGAGATCTTCCTTTTGACTGAGTTTGTTTGCGTACTTTTCCACCTGAGTGATAATATCGTCGCCGCTCATCTCAGCGCCATTGATCTGCATTTCCTTTCCGTCCTTAAATGTAACTGCGATAGTCGATGGGTCCTTGGCGAAAGCTGTTGTCACAACATCGATCTGGCATGATGGGTTGGCAGCCTGGTTTTTCTTTGAAAACACGCGGTTCAAAAACACTCTACAACAACAGAAATAGTTAAGCTTGAAAAAAAAGTATAGCGGTTATTATCATTGTTGCTTTTTCTTATACAAACAAAATGAATGAGGTCTTTTTAGTTCAGTGTAATACATGTGTAGATACAAACTTTGAGGAGGTCGAGGTTTTCGAGAACGGGTTGAAAGCAACACGCACGTTAGTTATCTGCTTCAACATTTCAAATGGTATTTGCTCTATAATGTTCGAGTTTAGTTTAAATGTACAAAGCTATTTTAATTAGTTTAACAGAAATTTAAAAAGAAAAGGACAAGAGAAAGCCAAAAAGAACATGAAACAGCTCTCTCTGTTGTCTGTTTTGTGACCGATCAGCTAATCAGCTAATCTTTTGTTTGATTTAAAAAATGACAACTTTCGGGGTTGCCATTTCCATTTTCATTGATGTTCATACGAATTGTTTTTTTTTCTGCTTTTTTTTTGCTTTTTAGCTTTTACTTTAAAAAGTAATCACATTTCTCAATACAAACTCTTTTCTACGGCTTTTTATTTTTATTTTTATTTCTATTCATAAGGGAATGACGGAGGCTACCTACCAGACTCCAACCAAGCCTAAAGCTGCTGCTGCTGCTATGGCTCCGAAATTTGGGGATGACCCGAATTCTGCTGTCGACGCGCAAGCAGCACTTGTCATGCGCAAGGGTTTTCTCGACGATGTAATTGACGGAATCCAGATGGGCCTGATTGCAATTGTACTTATTAGTCTTATTTTGGTGGCAGTGTTCTCCGACAGCCTTCCTGTGCTGTATCCTGCGCTGAAGCCACTGTATGCATTCATTGGATCCATCCCATCGATGCTGACGCGGCTTCCAGAGTACGTGCTGATGATCAAAGATAACTTACCTACAACTACTGATGAGGCACTGCTTCTGATGAAGGAGTCATGCCATCAGTTTGATCAGCTGCTAAACTCTCTTCCATACAAGGAATGCGTTTTGGTGTTTTCGTGGGCCATTTATCTGTGGGAGGCCAAGCTCGACATCCGTCAGCGCGACCGTCTTCACGAGGTACGCCGTCCTGCTACTATTGCCTCGTTTATTCCTCGCCAGGCTTATCTTGAGGCCAACGCATATGGCCTTGACAAGAGCAGTCTTTCTCTGGTCAAAAACGCGTTTACGCAGATCCAGACAACGGTCATTATTCTCTACGATCTGACACCTTGGCTGTGGTACGCAGTTGTCGACGCTGTCGAGGACTTTACAGGCTATGGTCCGGAATACGAGATTACGCACTCGATTGTCTACTTTATCGCTGTCACTCTTATTTCCACTGCTCTTTCTCTGCCGTTTGATCTCTACTCGACTTTTATCGTTGAGAAGAAGCATGGATTTAACAAGCAGACCATTGGTCTCTATGTGACCGACATGATCAAGACACTTTTGCTCACTGCCTTCCTTGGCGGACCCATTGTTGCAGCTTTCCTTTGGGTTATCATCAAGACCGGATCGCAGTTCTATTTCTATGCCTGGGCTCTGATGGCAGCTGTTCAGCTCCTGGCCATTGTCATCTACCCGACATTTATTCAGCCGCTATTCAATAAGTTCGACCCTCTTCCCGAGGGCGAGCTGCGCAACGAAATTGAGGCCCTTGCATCGCGCTTGAACTTTCCTCTCAAGAAGCTGTATGTGGTTGACGGAAGCAAGCGCTCTGGTCACAGCAACGCATATGTGTTTGGCTTCTTGAAGAGCAAGCGCATTGTGATCTACGACACTTTGATTAACCAGTGCTCAACTGAGGAAATCGTTGCTATTGTCGGACACGAGCTGGGCCACTGGAAGAAAAACCATATTCTGCGCATGCTTACTGCTGTCCAGATCCAGACATTTGTCATCTTCTATGCCTTTAGCCGGTTTGTCGGTGAGCGTAGAATGTACACCTCATTTGGAATGGACACGATGCCAGTGCTAGTCGGCCTAATCTTTTTCCAGTACCTTTACCAGCCTCTGGACAGTCTGCTTTCCTTTGCAACCAATGTCTTGTCTAGAGCTCACGAATTCGATGCCGACGCCTTTTCAAAGAAGCTTGGCTTTAGCAAGCCGCTGGCATCTGCGCTTGTCAAGCTTCAGATTGAGAACAAGGGCATTATGAACCCTGACCCGCTCTATTCTGCCTATCACTACTCGCACCCGCCGCTTGTTGAGCGTTTGAATGCAATCAATGATCCCGACGTGGCACCCAAGACCGAATGACCAGGTTATCAATTCTATCGTTAAATGACTGAGGGAAAAAACTCTTTAAGCTTTTCATTTTCAATTAAAATAAGAAATATAACTTTGGCTTTATTTTATTTTGCTAGTGCTACCAAAGCGTCGCTCACGACCTTCTTCATTTCCGTGGTCATTTTGAACTGGTCAATGTTCTCCGAGGTGCACCAGGCATGCTTCTGATGCTCTATGGGATTCAGTTTAATGTCTGAAACATTGTTGACGCGCACGCAAAAGTTAATCTGAGCAGTGCAAACAGAAAGAAGCTTGTCCAAGTTGTGGTTTGATTCGTCCTCCTCATACTTGGTTGACCAGTAACAAAAACCCTCAAACTCTGAAACAACTTCTGTGACAACTAAAGCCGTTTCCTCAAAGACCTCTCTTTGGACAGCCTCGATGATTGTCTCTCCGGAGTCGACATGTCCTCCTGGTATTTCCCATTCGTTAGGATAGGAGCGCTCCTCTGCCGATCGCTGTACGATGAGTACACTGGGATGTTTGAGATCAGATCCAGCTATCGCAGCGCCGATGACTACACGATGTGGTACGGGATCTGCTTGACAGGATGCAATAAAATCACTAGCAGTTTGAGTCGCTCGAAGCTTTAAAAGCTCATCACTACAAGCAACTGAAACAAAAGTGCTGCCTGTCATTTAAGTATGTTTATATCTAAATATATACGTTTTTTAATGAGAATGAGAAAGAAACACAACTATTTTCTTCCAACATCTTGATGAGTATTTGAAAAAAGGGCTCTATGTGACAATCTCGATCATTGAATCACTGATTTGAGCGCATCATAATCAACACTTTTGCAGACTTTTTTAACGAAAAAATGCTACTTTTCTTTTTGCATTATTTGTTTGCCAAGTATCTATACCCTTTTCTTGTCTCTTCTTCTTTCGCTTGTTTTCTTTTTTTGGCACATAATATTTTTACCTTTATATTATACCGTATGAAAATGGGATCTATTGCTGGCCAGAAGAAGGACGCAAAGGTTTTTACGCCACGACCACGCAAAGCCAGTAGACGATCTGGCTCTAGCTATGCCACTCGAGCTACTAGCCATTCGCCATCTCCTCGGCCTCGTATTGCGGCATCGGTATCAGCAACAGATACCAGTGCAGAAACGAAAGCGGTTTCTGGTCTGTTTCCTATTGCAACTACATGGGGAACCGACGAATCGTCTAGCTGCCATAGCATACTGATCGGAGACTCGCATGATAAAAATGCAAGTCTTCCAGGTTCAGATCCTTTGACTCTAAGGATTATAGATTCCCAGTCGCCTTTAGAGAAGAGACTTGGTGCTGTGATCGAGATTCCTCAGGGCAAAAGGATCGTTTTCCAAGGCATTATCGATATCTGTGTTCTGCAGGGAACCATATCTGCTTATGAGTATACACTGTCAAGTAGTCAGCAGTGGAAACGCATATATTCGCCCTCTTCTCACCCTTTAGTCTCGATCTGCGCAATGGGCGGCAAAAGGGCCAGCAATTGGGCTGATAATAGTAGCGAAGGCCTTTTGGCTGGGCAAATGCATATGCTCTGGAACCAATATAAAGAGACAACTTTGGAGAAGCACCATTTAGAGGCTGCTGTCGTTGCTATTAGACCGGTATCTTGTGGTCTAGAGGATATTGGCTTGGTAGCGCCGACTTATCGTGGCATTTTTAGATTCGACTCGTTTGCTAAACGCAGCTCATTTATCAAGAATAAGCTTGGCACAAAGAGGAGGCTTGAAACAAGGAATGAGGGTTTTATAGCCAAAGAAAAGAAACAGGCACGGGCTAGTGAAACTGGTTCTCAGGAGATTTCGGCAACGACAGGAGCAGCAGCCACCGATGATGATACCAAAAACGAAAGCGGAGACTATGGGAATGCCAGCAATGATTGTGAGGAAGCTATGGACGAGGATACCAATGAAGAGGATAGCGAAAAAATGATAGAGGATGTAATCAAGCAATGCACAGAGACCGAGCTGGCTCTAATAAACCTGATAGGTCTTACTAACTTTAATCCAGTGTCGTACATCACACCTGATCTGCAACTCCTTCAGACACCCTCAGAGTGGACCGAGGTTCTAGATCAGGCTTCGCGGTCTACTCTGCAGCTGGATGACAGCTTTGAGCCTGTTTCGCCAATCTATGTTGTTGCTGGTATGCAGGGACAAGGAAAGTCGACGTTTTTGCGACAGCTTATCAACCGTCTTATATCTCGCTTTGGAAGGCTATTTTACCTGGAGACTGACATTGGACAGTCAGAGCTTTCGCCTCCAGGAGCGCTATCGCTGACCATGCTTTCAGATCCGCTGCTGGGTCCGCCATTCACACATACATCTCAGCAGGGCTTTTACCACGCAGTGTATATGGGTATGTCATCGCCAAAGAACGATCCAGACCGCTATGTCAGAGCTATTCAGTGCCTCGTCTCTGCATATCGGGATTATGCCTCTGCTGACCGCATCCGACATGCTGTTTCTCAAGCCTCGAGTCAATCGCCAACCGATATTGTTACTCCTGCTACTGCTGGACTAAATGAGTCAGACAAGCTAGTGATTCCTCTAGTAGTCAATACTCAGGGCTGGCTCAGAGGCCTGGGTCTTGATATGCACTATTCCTTGTGTGAGACGGTCCAGCCTACAAACTACATCCAGGTTTACGATCCAAATGCTCGTAATAATCAGTCAGTGCAGACTGCATATGGCGCATATGCTAACAGCAGTGCTAATAACAACAACAGCAGCAGTAGCAGCGACAACAGTGACATGGTTCCATTTGTTGACTTTTCCTGCATCACCGAAAAAGCCCCTCAGCTTGCTTGGATACCTGCAATGAGCAACGAACGAGCGACTCAGGCCCTGTTTGAAGCGCAGACAGGCGCAGGAAATGCAAAATACAGCATGGATGGAGATGTCAGAGATAACCGCGATGATGGTACTGAAAACGAGGAAAGCTCCAGTTTTGACGATTCATTGGACAAAGGCCTTATTACGACAAGAGCTGCATCGGGTTATCTAGGTGCCAAAGTACAGCGACTTAATGCTCGCGATATGCGCGATCTGTCTGTTATTTCGCATTTTTACATGGACAGCAAACTGACAGATCAGCAAGTCTACAAATCAAATCTGCAACAGATGAGACAGCCGCACTGGGACATGCACACGCCGCTAGCAGCGCATGTGCCATTGGTCGTGCCATGGTCCGATCTTGTCTTTTGGCTGGGCGAAGAAGACATACCGCCAAGCCAGCTATTGCGAGCTTTGAATGGAACCATTGTAGGTATCGTTGCAGTGGCAAGTGCTCCTTCATCAGATGCCCACACTTGGACAGATGCAGAGATCCGTGCCCTGTACACAGATGGCGAAGGCATTAGCGACCAAGCGACCAAGCAGCTCAGTGAGCAAGGATCAAGGGTCCTTTTACGTTCTATTATGCAGGCAACGAGTCACAAGGAAAGCTCTGTTGCTGCTGGTACTGGTACTGGTTCCGGATATGTAAGCAAGGCAGGCTTCCCACAGATTGTCTACGGCTATCCTGATATGAACACGACCACATTTGCTGCACATGCCCTGATAAGGTCTTTTGACCCAGTTGAGGGCCATGTTCATCTTTTGGTTCCGCCGCTTGTATCAACTATGTCATCCTCTGAATCCAGAAAAGCTGGCGAATCACTGGCTCCGGGGATACCATCAGATTTGCTGAACAGAATCGTTGGCATTTTCAAGGGTCCTGGCCCAGCCGCAACAGGCATAGAGTTGCCCGTCTGGCCAATGGTCCATGGCGGCTTTGCTGACCGTGCCATTGGATCCTCGAGTGAAAGAGTGGCCATGGCAACGACAGCAGAGTCGTCGTTTACCATTAGGCGTCGCAAGGCAAACTCACGTTTTGAAGATATCGCTGGAAACGGCATATCTTTAGGCGTACAGGAAGCGCCCTATCTCTCGATTGAAGTCGATGGAGGCATTGGCGCTTCATCAAGGCGCATAGGTGGTGCTATGACACGCCGTGCTTTGCAAAAGTAACAGTAGCGTCTGTTTTCCCGTTTGCTCTATCTGATTTTTTATTATTATTTCTGACATTAATAGAAGGTCAAATCGACTACACCATCATGAAACAAGTTTTTTTTTACTCCATGGCCATATCACTTTCATCTTCACTATCAGTGTCTTCTTCGATGTCCATTACTTCATCGCTATCTTCGTCCTCAAACTCTTGCTCGTTTTCGTTTTGAACTGAGGATCCAGGCGATCCCTGGCTGGTGTCGTTCGTTTGCTCGCTAGCGCATCCATAAAAATCAGGGGTTGCTCGGAAGTTATGTCGACCGGTATTTGCTCTGGGTATAAAATCAAGAAGTCCTTTGTGTTTTTCTCCTCCATCTTTATCTCTGACTCCAAGCTCAGGTATGCCTAGCTCGTCGGGCTCGCGAATTTTAATTTCCTGATCAATCTCTTCTGCTTTCTTTCCAATATCGCTGAGGGCTTTACCCATTAAAGGCACAGACTGCAGACTAACCGAAAGCTCGAGGGCCAGGGTCAGCAGATCGGTAGTGACTGGGTCGCCTGGGTGATCAGAAAGTATCCGATGATAAGTGTCAATTGCCTGGTCGAGCTCGCTGTTAAATCCCGCAGCGGATTGGCTTGAGCAGCTGTTGATCGCAGACAGGTGAAGTGTGAAAGCAGTTGACAAAAGGATCTCGCTATTAGACGGTGCATGAGCAAGGGCCTCACGAAGACATGTTAGAGCAGATGAGTAATCGCCGATATTTCGTAGAGTGCTTCCTATATTTGCCTTAAACAACGCGCTGTATGCCTGAGATTCGCGATGGTCCAAGCGCTGATTGGATCTTGCATCCTTACGCCCAACTGGACAGAGCACCGAGTACAGCTTGCTCTGCAAAGTCGAGCCAAGACGTAAAGCAGCTAGTGCCAATGCAAAGAATATCCTGGCACCTTGCATATCGCCTCGATTGTAGTACATGGCACCGATGTCATTTAGCAACTGGGGATCAGCTAGGGATGCTCCATTGACAGAATCGAGTTTGCTCTTTTCTACCTGAAAACTCGCAGTCCATCGGAGAATATCCGAATTAGGCAGCGATTCAAGAAGTGGCCTCCATGAAGAAAGCCACTCAGCGATTCTGTATCCGCTGAGACAGCGAGCGCTAGCATCAAAGCACGATTCTGCCATCCCTAGATCGCCCATCTGCAAGTACACACTTCCAAGGCTAGCCAGCGGCAGATGCGCGAGCTGGCTGCCACGCTCGCAGTCTCCAAGTAAGCCAAGTTGCACTGAAGCCGTAGAAGTCCGTGCGTGCTGCCTATTTGGCGTCTGCGATGACAATGTTGCTGGTTCTGAATCGCGACCGCCGCCATGAATGATATCGTCGCAGCCGCAAAGCCCAACAGCCGTGTGCAGCGCCCGCGTAGCTGCTTCCCACTCGCCGCTGACAACAAATGTATGAGCAAACGCTACCCATGCTATAATGCTGCGCGGAGAAGTAAGCGTTGTCTTTGCCAGCCACCGACGGGCCTCGGCAAGCGTATGTTCAACCTCTGGTGTAAGCGGCTGCGTTCGTCTTAGTCCAACCGATGGAGCACTCCGCTCGTCAATACCACCGGCAGTTGCTGCCGATGCTGCTGATACAGACACCGAAAGCCCTGTAAGCGGCCACTCGCGCTGCGACATTTCGGGACACACCATCAGTGCAGCGCTGACAAGATAGTAGCAGCCAATCGCATACCAGGCAAGTGAGGCACCTATAAACTCGTACTGAGTAGGGCTGCCGACAGACTGAGCATTTGTCGTCGTGAGATAGTTAATAGTCGACATGGATGTCTCTGAGGTAAGCGCAGTGCCCTGTGCAGGCCCCAGAGCACATGGGTAGGTTGCCAAGACCGGCGGCCCCGGATGTGTCCACGTTGGAAGCCCCCATAGGCCACGCCAAGCAGCTGTTGCTGCTGCAGATGCGCTCTGCACAACTGACCTAGCTATCAGCGCTGAAGCAGCGCCAGCAGTGCTTGTTCTATGCATGCTGCTTGCAGTAGCTCCTGCTCCTGCTCCTGCTCCAGCACGAGAGGGCGTGTCTGGTATTAGCAAACCGCGTGCGCCAGTCCTTATCCTGTTTGTGCCAGCTACAGATGCGCCCATTGCATTTCCCCGTGGCGTCGATGTCGGGCCATAAACACTAGATGATCCAAAACTATCTGATGCAGTAGACCCAGCAATGCTGCCGCCTGTGCTGGCCAGCAGTGATACAGAGGTGTGTGTATCTGCAGGCTCGATCTCTGCGCGCTTAATCGAAGAAATCCCAAATTCTTCAGCAAGCTCGTGCGCTATCCGAAACAACGCCTTCTTTGAGTGCAAAACGGTCAGCGCAGTGATATGGATAGCCGTGGCTATGGGATCTGGAACCCGGCGATACTCTAAAACGCGGACAGTGTATTCTAGGCTCGCTCTGGCCCTGCCTATAGTCAGCAGCCGCGATGCCTGGATAGTGCGCAGCGTCGGATCCTCGATAAGACCTGGACAAAGCGAGAGCAGGCTGCCTGTTGCCTCGATGGTGGCATCGCTTAGCGAGTAAGCGGTCTGTGTAGCCAAGCAGTAGCTTCTAAAGAACCGACTAGCTGCCACTGATCCGCCGCAGCATGCTGTCCAGTCCAGACTATCGATCAATCGAAGCTCTTCCTGGCAAGTCAGCAAGCCACGCTCTCTTATGCCAGACCAGGCCTCCCAACACCGCGGATCTGCTCGAAGTGAATCGGTCCACAGTCTTGTAACCAGCATCCCCATATGTCCTAGCCGCGCAGCTGTGCGTTTTTCAGATTCGTCTAGTCTGGATTTTCCGCTAGTCGTTGGCGTGTCTACATGCATTCCGTACATCTGAGATCCATATTTGGCGTTGAGTCTACTGATGCTTGGAGTCATCTCATTTCCTCCGATATTGCTTAGCTGCACTACAGCTGCGCCCTGCATATAAAGAATAAGCGCCTTTCTGTTCAATGGCACTGTTTCTGTCAAAATACGGTTATCTCTGCTACCACTGCTGCTGTTGCTGCTGTTGCCATCGCTGTTGCCATCATTGCTGCCGCCTGTTAACTCGGCTTCGTCAGTGCTGCAGCTATGCGAAAATAGAGTGGTCGGCTGTGCAGCGCCAATTGTAGCCTTGCTCATCGTAGGAGTTTGCAGCACATTCGACTCGTTGTTAGATCTTGCGCCTTGCTGCTTATTTCCTATATCCACGCTAAAGGAGCCTTCATCTATAGCCAAAAACTCAAGCGCATCTTCTGCTCTGCCAAGCCTCATTGCTACCACTGATGCTAGATATCGACCAGTCGCACTGGCGCGGCATTTGGCTGCGTATCTGGGATTAGCCATCCACTCCTCTGCTTGTCGGTATTGTCCATTTGTCACTAGTGCGTCGACCAGCCATAGAAGATCATCGGTGTTGCCTGAGAGCAACAAAGCCTTTTCTGCCCATATCAAGGCCGAGCACCAAGCCATGTTTTTCGAGCAGTCGGCTCGAAGAGCACGAAGGTGCAAGACAATTTCGTCAAGCATTAAAAATAGAAAACAATAAACAGAATAAAAATGAATTGAAAATGAATGAATGAATGAATAAAGCAAAGAAAGGAAAGCGCAACAGCTTGCGATAATCTTAAAGTAAACAAAATGCTCTATGGAAAACAAGCTGAAAAGGCATAAAAAGAATTTAATGTTAAAATCGAATACGTTTTTTATTACAAAACATTATGTTTTTTTTTCAGTTTGCTCGTTTGTCTGCTTAAAAATTTATATAGATCAAGAGATTCATAAAAAAATGAAAAGGAAATAAAGAGGGAAAAAGAGAGATATATCAATAGTACTGGTTCCAAAGCGCCTCGTCGCTGGGCAGTCTCAAAAACGAAGGCACAAACACATGCTGAAAAATTTTGCTAAAGCCCTCGGATTCATTAGGCATGGTCAGTCTCTTGAAGAAGGTATGGAAGGCAACAGGCGGAACAGGACTAAAGTTTGTCGGGATCAGATGGAGCTGTTTGCTATCGTAGGGCTTGCTCAGATACCGGGCCTGGAGCAGCTGCGATCTGTACACATTGTTGTGGTTAGCTAGCTCGCGGGTCTCGCAGCCAAAGACAACAGCGATACTGCGAGCTCCGGCAGCAGCAGCGATCTTTACAAAGCTGCCTCTTGTGGTCTCATCGGGATTAGTATTGTCAACTACAACATATCGCCCGGCTACCAGAGCCTCCTTTACCGCAGCTTCGCACTTTTTGCGCGTCTTTGCATCCATGGCGAATTGCTCAAAGCCAAGCGGCCCGAGTTGGTTGCCTGAAAAGGTCGACTTTCCAGATGCAGGCGGGCCCACAAGAATAACAAGAATGCCCTTGCTTTCCTTTTGGGCAAGGATAACCTCTGTTTCTAGCTCAGCAACCAGATCACTCAGAGAACCATTGTCTATCACTAGCGATGATGGGTGAAATCGGCTGATGGACAACTGCTGGGGCTCAGGAAGAGGAAGCGGCTCTTCCTTTGCAAAAACTGCATCGTTAAAGACCTCTTCTGGCGTATAGAATGGAACGCCTGCATTGCGTGCAAAAGCCAGGTCAGAGTCACTGAAATCCTCTGCCACGCCAGGACGCCAGCCAGCAGGCCGACCAGCAGCATCCCCTACAAAAAAGCTGTTCACGCGATCGACTTCCAGGCCGCCGTTGTCCATTTCAGCCATAAACCACATGCCAGGCGAGGGCTTGCGCATATAGTTTTTATCCAGCGCCGTGAGAATGGTAAACGGAATGTCTAGCAGTCTGGCTATCTGATCGATCTTGTCCAGATACTCGACAGATCTCTTTGTCAGTTTCGGAGCGCCCTTAATTTGTCGCAATCCGTTCTGGTTAGAGATAATGACAATCTTGTACCCTTGGTCGTACATCCGACGAAGCACAGCTGGGACTTGCTTGTGATAGAACCGCCAGTCATTGGCACTCTTTGGATGTACCCAGTTGCCCTTGACATTGATCAGCGTCCCATCGAGATCAAATGCGGCAAACTTTGTCGCTGGCTCGGGCGACTTGAAAGTGCCGAGCCACGTCTGCTCAAACTCGCGCCATTGAATCAGAGAGCCTTTCCTCTTGCAAACGGCAGCGACACCATCGCCAGTGGCCTGAGAGGCCTTTTTTGCGTCGCTGCCGCTAGTCTTAAAAAAGGAATTAAGCGATTTTTGCTGCGTACCCTTGCCGCTGTCTGCCCGACTGATTTTCTTGCTGCTACCGGATTTGTTGGGCGAAGACATAGAAGTGCTTTCATGATTGCGCTTGCCGGGCTTTGTTGCGGTCATCTACACAAGAACAAATAAGCAAAGGTTTTTAATTAGCAACAAAAAGTATGAAAATAAACAAACAAAAAATGGAAGAGCTATGTAACTTGACTGCCACTTCCAAAAATCAACAAAGCAAACCATCATACAACAAAAAAAA
>JANBOH010000020.1:0-88728 GCA_027478445.1 Coemansia asiatica | reverse complement strand
GGCAGGCTAGGACAGGCCAGGACAGGGCAAGCGGTCGCCCATTCCCCCGCTGCGGGAGACGGAGGGCATTGGCACTTGGCTACCAGACCTCCATGCGCTTTGGTGCAGTGAGTCTGGTGCTGGCGGATCTACAAAAGTCTTCTGAACAGCTCATCCAGTCAGCTCATACAGCCTGCTGTTCCATCTGCTCAGCACTTAGTGCTTAGGACAGCTGTGCTTAGTTGCCCCAATCTGGCTGCGCTGACTGTCTGATTATGTCGCAGACAGGCCATTCTATAAAAGGGCGCTTTTTGCCTGCCCACATGCTTCCCTTTTGTCTCTGCTTTTCCTTCTTTTTCCACACAGCAAGCGCAACCAACCTTCTTTTTCCCTTTTGCTCAGCAGCCACAATCGACTTTTCTGCTTTCAAGCGTGTAAAACGCACACATTGCAACAAATTACAATATCCAAAAAAAAAAAAAAATAAACAGGCGCACTCTACAGCATCCTCTGCGCACCACCAGCTATCCATTGCCTAGCACTTTTTTCTTGCATAATATTCATCCTTCATCCGTCATCTGCCATCTCTTTATTTCTCTTTGCACATTGCTCTCTTCTTTCTACGCCTCGCACATCAAGCACATCAAGCACTCAAGCACTCAAGCACTCAAGCACTCAAGCACTCAAGCACATTAGCTTTACTGGCTTTACCAGCTTTACCGGCTTTACCAGCTTTACCGGCTTTACCAGCTTTACCAGCTTTAACAAGGACCCACCGTATACCATCGGTCACATCTCGCTCACAGAGCATCTGCACCATGGGGCTGTCGACACCGTCATTCCAGCACAGCCACGGCTGCATTGCGCATAGTCTCAACAAGGGCAGTGGTAGTTGCCAGAGTGCGATCCATGATGGAGATGTGTTTGGATCTATTCGAGGTGTTTCTGATGCCTGTGCTAATTCTTGCTCCAACATCTGCGCTGATAGCTCCAGCAATGTCTCTGATAGCGCTGCTGTGCAAAGCCATGATAAAGCGGCTGCAGAACAGTGTGGGCATTTTTCAGAAAAAGCATGGGACGACATCCAGAACACACATCTGGACAGCAGCACTGTTGTGGGTAATTCTGCTGTGCCTTCAGTCGTCTACACATGCAGCTATCCAGCAGCAGCAAGTGCCACGCTATCGCGCATCCACAAGCGCGAGGCCATGGTGCGGCGAGCTGTTGCACGGCGCATTGTGCAGCAAGCGCGGCTCCGTCACAGGACACGCCTCCAGCACCGCCGGCCTTGCCATCGTTCTCGACATAACCGGCACAGCGAGCACGAGCATGGGCAACCAGATGAGACCCTAAAGGACAGCGCCGATGCGCAGGCTGCTGGCTGCATTAGCTGTATTGGCTGCATCGATGCTATCGATAGCACGGGCATCGCCAATAGAGCAAATAGAGCAGATAGAGCAAATAGAGCAGATAGAGCAAATAGAGCAAATGTTAAAAATAGCGCCAAAGTCATCAGCAGTCACGCATGCTGCTCAAGAGACTGCTCGGGCGATCCTGCAGCTGACTGCTCGGGCGATTCGTCGGCCGCTGTCGCTGCAATTGCTGCGCTAGCTGCTGCCATGTCTGCGGCCAGGACAGGACAGTATAATGGTAAGAAATAAAGTTTCTTTGATAAGCTGGCTTGGAATTTGCCAGTACACATTGAGAGCTTGCCTGTGTCTAGTCAGTGCATACCGAGCATTTGTGTTTTCAGCCAGTATGTGCTGGATGTCCTTGTGTCTTTATTATGCTATGCGCTTTTGTAAAGCATTTTTTATTTCTGCTTGCTGTTGTTGTTTTTGAGGATGTGTTTTTTTATAATTGGCATATGTGTTTGTCAAAAAAAAAAAGCCAGCAGGACATCAGACATCAGACATTTGCTATGTGCACATGGTGCCCCTAGTGCTCCTCGACTCTCAAGTCCTGCTGCTATAATCGAATTGCGACTGGCGACTGATATCGTGTTTTGCACATGTTTGTCTGTTCGATACTCTGGCTTGATTTCACCTTGTGTGAATAGCTATATCAGTATCCATATCCTTATTCATTTAATATTTGTTTTTTTTTTATTTAAAGGCTCTGTTGGCGCTTGCACATGCTTCCCTTTGTGTGTTTGTATAGTTGAGCTTGCAATTGATTGGTTTTATACTCAGATTGTCAGCGCTGCCTATACAGCTGTGCCATGCGCTATCCTCTGCTCTAAAAATCCTTTATTTTTGCTAGTTCCAACTGCAATTTTTCTAGAGATTCCAGATTCAAATGTAGAACTGTAGTTAAAAAAATCCAGTGCAAATATATTTTCTGCGTTGAAATTATGATATGCGTGAGCTGCCTAAATATGCAGGCGATAATATGTTTTGCCTGCATATGGTTCTACTTTGCTCTGTGGTGGTTGCACATTGTTTCTATCACTTTCTCTCTGTTTTTTTATATAGCACATAGCTGGACCAAACATTTTTGCTATGCACATAATATCAACATGGCAATTGTCATAGACAGATTATAAAAAAGAAAGAAAGAAAGAAAGAAAGAAAGAACAGCGAGGCTAACATTATTTTATTTTTTCTGTCATTGCAACTGCTGCTCTATGGCCATATATGGATTGTGTATTGATATGTGTAGATGACGGTCTCTGCATCGGCAATATGTCTGTAGCAACAGTTCCATCGCAGATACAGGCGCCGGAGTCTGGCTCTGTGCCAACAGCGTCTATGACCGTTCCTTTGGCAATGCCCATACATAAATCGACGCTGAGCGAGGCTGAAAGCCGGATCATCCAGCGGATCATCGATTTGCAGCGCGAAAAGGAAAGGCTTTTGAAAATGATGCAGCATTGAGACGCCGACGAGTGCAGCTGTGCCGCTGGCGTGCAACAGTAGAGACTGCAGCGATATAGCGATAAAATTAAATAGAAAGAAAGAAATTTGATGTTGCTTTGGCTGTGTGCCTGAGCAATATGCAAGAGATATCTGTGCATCCACAGCAGCAGCAGCAGCAGCAGCAAATATTGCTAGAAGCAGCGTCGTTTATACACAAAGCTGTTTTGTTCCCACATTTTCTCATTTATTACATGCCTTGTATGTCTAGAAATACATTTGTTTTATTTGCATGTACATTAGTAAGTTTGAACTATCATATTTTTATATGCTCGACTGTTTTACATTGCTATGCACAAAATGTTGCACTGGATCTGTTTCCTTCTCTGGTCTAAAACATCCTCGTTTTTTTGTTTGTTCATTCTATTTGCTATATTGGAATAGAAAAAATTTTATTTTTAAATAAATTATTTGCATTCTGAGTATAGTATCGAGACTTGAAATAGTAATCTATTCTTACATCTTTGTACGTTTTTAGCTTATATTTTACTTTAAATGGTGTAGCTATACAGTTATAACTCTTGGATAAAATTTTGAAACTTAATGATTCTTGCATTATATTTAATACGTTAAGCGTGTGATCGAGCTTGTCAATTGTAATTCATTTCAATTTTAGCCAATTTTAAATGAGGTTCAGCATTTATTTCATTTATTTTATAAAGCTATAAAATCTTTTTTCTATATCAGTAGATATTTTAATGGGTTTTTTTTGCATTTTTTAATTTTTTTCCTTTTTTTACCACTTTTAGGCGCAGTAAAATAGAATTTTTCCAATCTGCATGGTTAAGAAAAAATTTCGAGTCAACAAAGATGTGATTGGCTGATTGGATGAAATTTGGTCAATGTAAACAAAGACCAACAGCTAGCCAGCCAGCCAAACAACAAACAAGCTGTGCAATTTTTTTCCTCTCAAGTGTTTTTTTTATCAACAACAAACTTTTACAATTTATATGCTTTTTTTGTTTAATTTCTATTTCCTATTCTAGTTGTTTGGACTGGTGTTTTGCCTCAATTTGCTGTTTTCTAGCAGACACTTTCCTAAAGACAACAGCTCTCTTTTTTAAAAAAAAAAAGAAATATACAAGCGTGCACTCTAGGTTTCTTCTTGTCTTGCCTTTAACTTTTTTGTTTGTTTGTTTCTTTGTTACCTGTTAGCTTGAATTCTGCTGCCTCATTTCTACCTTTCCATTTCCATTTTTTTATTTGCTTTACTGAGTAGCCAAGCTATTGGTGACAGCGTAAAACTAGTCAGCCATCTAAGCCCTATTAACACTTGTCCATGAGCGCTAACGACTTTCTAGATACCCTCCGTACATTTGACTTGGAGCACCAGTACCCTTGGTAGGTATTCTATGCTTCTATATGCATTATAAAAAACCCTTTGGTTTTTGGGACAGGCTAGCGATCGAATATTTCTTCTTTACTAGTCAGAATATATGCTAACTGCCTTTATCACAATATCTCTACCTCTTTTGGTCACTTATTTTTCTTATTTATAGTCTTTACGGAAACGGAATAACCTCACTTGACCGACTGGTGGAGGTAAGAATGTGCTTGTGATACTCCCTGGTGTCATTTGGTGACTCGATGACTGCATATTAATAAAATACATTATTGCTTTTTCAACTTCAAACTGTATATGTTTTATAATTTTTATAAATAGATTGATCCATCCAAAGTCCATACTCTCGGTATCAGTGGGAGGGATGATATCGAAAACCTAAAGGCGCTGATTAACGAGCTTCGAGCTGGAATGGACATGGGTGGTTATGATGCTCACTATGCTCAGCCTGCCTCAGCGAAAGCATTCAGCTACCAAAGCAAGCGACATGAGCATCTGAGCTTTGGCGATAGTGATGAGGACGGTGGCATTGGCCGTGGCCGTGCCGATGTGGCTTCTGCTGCTGCTGCTTCTGCTTCTGCTTCTGCTCATGGCCGACCAGGTGGTATTTCTAGACCTGGAGGTCAGGCACGTGCC
This sequence comes from Coemansia asiatica, assembly GCA_027478445.1. Taxonomy (NCBI): domain Eukaryota; kingdom Fungi; phylum Kickxellomycota; class Kickxellomycetes; order Kickxellales; family Kickxellaceae; genus Coemansia; species Coemansia asiatica. The sequence continues at coordinate 83,856 of JANBOH010000020.1, read as the reverse complement.
CCTGGCCATCGGCCTTCAAGCATCTACGGCCACTCCAATAGCTCATCAAGCGGGATAGTTCGGTCAGTAGCGCATGGAAGCGCCATGTCGCCACCGCTGCAGGCTGCTCATCATGGGTCTTCGAGCCAGGTATTTGGCGAGCCCAGGACTGTTGGAAGACAGGCTCATGGCTCTTCTACAAGTCACGGACCAGCTATGATAAATCGGAGGCAGACACTTGCGCCTTCATCGTCTCATGGGTTTGGGTTTTCCCGTGCTAACGAAAGCGGGGTTGGCAGTCAAAGCATATCTGGCGGTGATCTTGGGTTGGGAGCTGGAAGATCGGGGCCAGGCGCTGCTCCTCATCGCTCTAGAACTGTTTCGGCTAGACCAACAACTGCGAGTGCTCGTGGACCACGCACGGGGGCCTCAAATGTCAATGATATCCTTGAGCGCTCTAATAGCTATGCCCAGGCTCAGCGTCTTGCAGAGGACCCCGATGACGATCTGGAGCATGTAGTGCGCAAGACCGGGCAGAGCGGCCTTGTCAATGCCTATGGAATCCCAATTAGACCGACAACCGCTCATGCCAAACGCCCTGGAAACGACCGCCGAAGCCTGGCGCCAAGCGGCGCGACGAATCCTGGAATGCGTCCAAAGACAGCGCATCGTGGAGCACGGCCAGATGCTGGATTGGGGTTGTCGCCCAAGGATATGCCATCGAATCTCAATGACAAGATCCGCGTATGTGTGCGCAAAAGACCGCTTAATGGCAAGGAGAGGGACAAAGGCGATAAGGATATAGTTTTCGTATCTGGATGTCGCACGTTGTCAGTGATGGAGCCAAAGGTCAAAGTGGACATGACAAAGTACATCGAGGAAAGCCGATTTGTGTTTGACGAAGTCTTTGATGAACATGCGGAAAACGCGCATGTCTACGAGCGCACTGCTAAGCCACTGGTTGACTATATATTCACTGGTGGCAACGCAACGTGCTTTGCCTATGGCCAGACGGGTAGCGGCAAAACATACACGATGATGGATATTCAGAATGGGCTTTACATTCAGGCAGCTGAAGATATATTCCGTCTGCTTGAGCGCCCGCAGAACTGCCATTTGCAAGTGTTTGTTATGTTTTATGAGATCTACTTGTCGAATCTGTATGACCTGCTTAATGAGCGCCAGAAGCTGTTTGCGCGCGAGGACGCAAACCAAAATGTGGTCATTCAAGGCGTACGCGAGGTCCTTATTCAGTCGCCTGCTGATTTGATGAGCGTTTTCGAGTTTGGAAACAATTGTCGCAGCACTGGTTCAACTGGCGCTAACGCCGACTCATCACGCTCGCACGCGATTTTGCAGATCCTTCTCAAGGACACAAATCTGCGTAAGCCTGTGGTCAAGGGGAAGCTCAACTTTATCGATCTTGCCGGAAATGAGCGTGGCTCTGACCGTGGAGACAAGGCAAACAAGCAGACTATAATGGAGGGCTCAGAGATCAACAAAAGTCTGCTGGCACTAAAAGAATGCATTCGGGCTCTTGATCTCAATAAAAAGCATCAGCCCTTCCGCCAGAGCAAGCTGACACAGGTTCTTAAGGACTCGTTTATCGGCAACTCGCGAGCATGCATGGTAGCGACAATTTCACCCAACACGTCGAACAGCGAAAACACGCTCAACACTTTGCGCTACTCTGACCGAGTCAAGGCAATGAAGTCGACTGGCACAGCAAGCGATGGTCAGCAAGCGACCAGCGATGGAGCGCGTGACGTAGATGAGTACTATGGCAATGAGCTGGACGATGGGTATGAAGATGACTCTGCCAACCGCATGTACGACGAGGTGTCTGAGACATCGTACGGCATGCCTGGGTCTGGGTCAGCCTTTATAAGCAGCAATCACGACGCGTTTAGGGAGGAGGACGAATATGCAGATGATGCTGCAATGGAAGACACTGATGAGTTCGCTTCAATGTCAACTACATATCAGAGACACCGTCGTCAGCAAGAGCAACAAAAGCAAGAACAAAAGCAGCAGCCGCAACAGCCCAACTGTGCGTATGAGCACAGAGGACGCTCGTCTTTTGAAGAACGTCTGGACTACGACATTAGCGAAGATGCGCCGTCGCTTATAGATGAGCAGCCGTCGTTTTTGGACGATGGGCGTCAGTCTTTGCGATCACCTCGTGCCTATGGCTCGCCAGCAGCAAAGAGCTTTGTGGCCTCGCGCATGGCCGTGTCGCCACCCAGCAGCCGTAGTCTAGGGCAGCAGCAGCAGCAGCAGCAGCAAAAATTTAGTGGTTCTTTTATACGCAGCCAAAGGAGCATTGGCGATGCAAAGGCCTATCAACAACAACAGCAGCAGCAGCAGCAGTATAATTCACTGCAGTCGCGGTCTTCCTTTGAAGACGACGAGGCTTCTGAAATTGGCAGATCGGCAAACCAGCCAAGTTCGCGTAGGCTTGTTGGGCTTGCATCGGGGAGCAATATATCGAGCGTCAATGGCGGAGCTCGTGGTCTGAGACCGCCTACAATGTCACGCAACAATAGCGTGAGCCATGAAGCGGTGGGACCGGCAGATAAGGAAGTTGCGCAGCATCAGATGCACAGGGCCAATGCATACAGCAATAGCAGCACTGCGGCAAGCACCGATGCGTATCAGGCTACTGCATCGTCTTCGCCCTATACTTCAGCAGTCAGCGTGCCATCGGAGGAGCATTCGCCCAGTGGACAGGAAAGCAATGGTAGTAGTGGTAGCAGGCATAATGGGCGTAACGGGCAACGCGATGAGGAAGACGCAGTCATGACATCACCTGTCGACGACAGGGGCGATGCAGCAGATACTTTTGGCGGACTGCGTATTCCTGATGTCGAGGTGCTAGTCAATCAGCATCGAGCCGAGATCCGAGCAACGACCGAGGCGTGCAAGGAGGAGACGATGCTGATCGCAGCATATACGTCGTTTACATATGCGCACTTGGTGCAGCAGTCGCGTAACAAGGGAGAGGGCTCGCGGTCGCGGCCAAACAGCTGGCAGCAGCAGCATCCGCAGAGCCTGGCTGAGAGATACTATCTGGACATGAGCACTGGATCAGTGACCAGGCTGGCAGATGGTCTAAAGTTTGATTCGGTCGACCAGGCCAAGATGCACGAGGCAATGGAGTATCTGGAGAAGCTGGACGAGGTGCTTGCGAGAAAGCAGCAGCAGGTCGTTGATCTGCGTGCCAGCATCCGCAAGCTTGTTTGGGACTCTGCTGAGTCTGCAACAAAATAGAAAAGCAAAGAGGGAAGCAAGACTGTCTCTCGCTTTAAATTTTTCAATTGTTTTTTTTCTTTTTGTGGAGCTTTTTTTTTTACAAGCACTGACCAAGTAAGCTAGCAACAAATGATGCAAGCAAGCAAACAAGCAAGGAGTGTATGTGTGTGCAGTAGGCTGTCAAAAATGCCAAAGCATGTAGAAGGTGACGGCATGTGAATCTGGGTGCGCAGAAACATGCGCTGGTCGCGTGGCTCTCTGCACGCAAGAATGAACGAATGAATGACTGCTGGAAGTAGAAGACAGTTCTCACATCTGTTAGACGAGGAACTCATCCATCCTTTGATGAAAAAAATAGTGAAAAGGATGAATTGTGAAGCTTTTTAGCTGAAAGTTGTCAAGGCGAAAAAATGGAAGCCACTCACTTTTGCATATAATAGGCATTTACAGATTCAAGTCATTAATAATGTTTACAGTGTCTGGTGATAAGCGTCTCTAAAAGCAAACAAAGCAAACATCAAACATTGTTAATTTTGTTTGTTTGTGTTTGTTTTTGTCACTTTTAGCCCTTTTTTCCTTAGCATGCACTTGATAATCGAAAATCTATAATAGCATTTGGTTGGATTTGGTTGTGTGCGTGCACAGACCAGTGCTTACTATTTATTTTCCGCTTTCACATGATGGGAAGGAATAAGCCGAAAGCGCCCGATTCCCTCGGAAGGTTCAGGAATTCAGGAATGGCGCAAAATCTCTGGGCTTGGTTGAGCTGAGTTGCCAAGCACCAGAGTGAATTGCCAATTTTGCTGGTTGTTTTCTGGCGATCCACGTAGCCCGAATCCAGCGGCTTGGCAGAGAGGAGGAGGCGCACCAAAAATAGAGCTGGACAGTTAGCAAAAAAAAAAAAAAAACTGGTGGCGACGGGCTTCTGCTATCGACAGCGCATCGCCGGACAAAAAAGACATGATTTTTTTCTTTCTTTTTGGTCTGCGTGGGAAAACGCCAGGTATGAGATTTCTGCTTTTCGCCAGCAATGCAGATGCTGGTGTGATCAGCAGAAGAGAAAGGCTTTGCAATGCCAAGCGGAGAGGGACTGCCTGTATCTGTTGCTTTATGCTTTCTGCTTATGCCTGCCTGCCTGCTCTTGCTGCTTTTGACGCGGGGAACATGTGTTTTTTTTTTGGTTTTGCTTTCTTTTTTTGGACAGCCTTTTTTTTTACTTATCTCGTATCTGAAAAAAGAGGGGAAGATGATTTTGTTGCCGAATTACAGGGTGTGGAAGTGTGCAAAGGAAAAGAGGGAGAGAAGAGTTGAGAAAAAAAAAACAAGCGCGTGAAAAAAAGAAATTTGTCAGTTGAAGCCTCTCTTTTTCTTTTACTGGGCACAGTGGACGGGCAAACAAGCAAGCAGGAAGCAGAGCCAAAGAAATGCAAGTGAAGACATGTTTTGACTGAATAAAAATCAATTTTTTTATTCTGCTCATGCGATGTAATAAAACGTAAAGGCAAAGAAAGGCCGTCGTTCCCGTTGCATATATATCCAACCACTTTTTTCTGTGTATTTAAAAGCAAGCTGGCAGCCAGCACCCTTTTTTTTCGTTAGACCCTTTCTTTCTTTCTTTCTTTCTTTCTTTCTTTCTTCATGCCACAACTATTTTTCTTTTGAAAACAATCCAATCCTGACTCATCATCAATACTGGTCAACCGAATTTTGTATTTGTCCTTTTTTATAAACACGTTCCAGTCACACAGGAGGGCAGTTTGTCCCTGGTCAAAAGCTACAAAGCCAGTAGTTGTTGAGACCGTGTACAAAGCCAAATTCTTGTTGAAACATAAATCAGTCAAGTATATTCGCCCAAGCTGCGCATCCAGATCTTTAAGTGTATATCAATATTATACAGCAGCTGCAGCTGCAGGTTCTGGACCTTTTCAGATTACAATTTTCTCTATTCTCCACATCACTCTATTTTTCCTTTTACAAGTAACTCGCTCTCCCTTTGCCTCTCTCTCCTTCCCCCCAACTTGGCTCCAAACGATGACAATATCCACAGCCCTATCTCCAGTAGCTACAGTCACTGCCCTGAGCGCTGCCTCAACTGATGACTTGGTATCGTCGTCTCCAGCACCATCGTCGCCGGTAGCCACCATTGTGTCTGCTGCTACTGCTGCAGGGCCATCTCTCCCTGCATCAGCGTCAATGTCATCTCTGGTCTCTGAATCTGCAGCTCCAGCAGCAACGCAGTCCGTTTTTCATGCTCCCGCCGCATACCATGTAGCACGGCTAGCGAACGAAACACAAATTGGAATGCATTATCCGCCTATTCGCACGGCAAACTCTTTCACCTTGCCCTATACCCGGATTCTTGAGCACTCGCATCAAAACCAGTACCAACATCAGTCGTTATTAGAAGACAAGCACGAAAGCGCTGCTTCTGCCTTGCTTCATCATACAGCTGCAAAAATATGCGGAGAGACGCTCGATGAGCCATATGCAGTTGAAGAGGCAGAAAAAGAGGCTGCTGCATACGAGGCACTGGTCAGACTCGGAACCAGAAACCGCGGATGTCTGCCAAATATCAAGCTTTTGCTGCCTCCGTCTCTGAGAAGCATGCCGTACTGGAGCAGGGCCAGCGGGCCGCGCCGGTGCATTGTCTATCTGGAGCCCAGGAGGAAGACGCCGTTGTACATGGCCATCGAGGAGTTTTTCCGTGTATCTGCAGAGATCTTTGGTCATACAGAGGCACATCAGTACCACCCGCATAGCTCGATGACCGGGTTTATCGACATTAGCGACGGAGTGCTGGGCCCAGGCCAGTCGTCTGGCCAGGCACTGGTCAGAATCGCGACCTATCTGCAGTCGCTGATAGTCCGCGAACGCGCAACAAAAGCGTTCCGCCTCCCCCATGTCCATTCGGTCAATACGGCTTACGACTATCCTCACAAGGGAACGCACAAGATCGAGGTCAAGCTGGATACACCAGAGCTGTTCCGCACAATCGTAAGTGGCCTGGTCGACTACGTGCCACAGGCTAAGATCAGGTCCAAGCACATAGGTCATATCAGTCTAGCTTACTATAACAAGTATGTAAAGACTGAGAACTGCGTGACTGTTGAGCAGGCCAAAAGGCTTGATAGGCTGGCAAGATCCATCATCTACAGCCAGAACGACTCTGATACTCTGCATCCAGAAAACAATCTCTGGGACGTTGCCTTTTATGAGCTGGCCTTCAAATCAACCGTACTTTCTGCTCCTCACCGCTTCAATCAAATTGCTCGCTGGCAACTGTAAAAATAAACATAGAAGTTGTTTTTGTCTATAATATTTTTTTTGCATCATTTATCTCATTTTTGTCAAGTTACACAACATTTCATTTTAATCGTCATAACACACGTATTCATTTACTCATTCATGTTCACATTATCGATCGTCTTGCCAAGTGTCCTTTTGTCTTGGATGATTTTGACACAAATAAATAATGAAACCCCAGTAAATGAAAATTTTTGAATGAATAAAAAAAATAAACCCAATTAAAAAGAGAATACATAGAAAAAACACCTGGTTCTTTCCCTTGTTTAAGATACCTGTTTGCTCCATCCTTTTTAAAAGGAAAAAAAGGAAAAGAAGAAAGATAAAGAGAGATAGAGAAATAGAATGAATGAGATCTGATGAGTGGTATTGGAGAATTAAATTACACTTAGTGGTTATCCTTTTCCAGCTCCAGAGCAACGGCTTCGAAAACCTTGAGCATCTTGCGACGCGCACCAAGTGCTGCGACTCCCTTGGCCTGCAGTTGCTCGTCGTTGAGCGCAACAACATCGGTCCAATCCATGTCTGCAAAGCAGTCAGTGTATTTATGCAAGCGAAGGCTGCGCAGCCAAGCCGGGATATCGCGGACTAGATTCAGATCAATCGGTGGTTCCGCCTGGGGCTTGATGCCTGCAGGCGAATGCGGTGCATTGGAGACGTTGCGCGGGAACGCTGCTCGAACAGGCGTTGTAGCTGCCGAGTTGCTAGCGCTTGCCGTGTTGCTGTGGTAGCCCGGAGGAAGCATGCGCGAGCCATAGCCCTGCTGACCCTGGTGCGGCAGAAGCTGAGGCGATCCCATCAGGCCAGACGCCATATAGGGCGCGCGTGGCAGTTGTTGCTGCTGCTGTTGTGGCTGCTGTTGTTGGTAAGCACCACCAAGAGACATCTGCGCAAGGGTAGCAGCTAGTTGTTGCTGCTGATGAGCTCCCTGCATCTGCATGGTCTCGCGCGGCGACTTTACAGCAATGCTCAGTCGGTTGCTGACTGAGCGACGAGCTGCAATACCGCTGGTGCGGTTCATGTTGGCCTCCAGCATATGGTTCAGTGCTGATGTGCCAGACTCGGATCCTATGCCATCAAACGGCTCCATGGCCTCGGTCAGCGAGGACCATCTAAAGTCCTTTGGCTCCATGTCGACGCTAGCACGTGGAGTCTGCTGCTGGCCCAGCACACCGCTTCCACGACGAGAGCCAACTGCGCCAATGCCTCCGATGTCGCCCGTGGGGCTTCCGCCACTGCGGCTCATGCGCCAGCTAGCCTCGGCCGCCTCCTGGCTCGCGCTCTTTGATTTTTGCTCGCCAAACCCGCTGACTCTGCGCACATCGCCAAATCCGCTAGTTCTTCTGGGCTCGCCAAATCCCGCTGTTGCTGCCGCTGCTGCTGCTGGCGCTCCGCCAAGCATGCCCAGGCCGCCACGAGCGCCTGCACTGTCGTAGCTCATGCGTACGCCAGAACTAGGGTGCGGAAGCTGCGACTGGGCCAGCTGCTTCGCATATGCGCCCTGCACAGCAATTGAGTGTCTCTCGGCACCCTCAGCAGCTGCCTCGGTCTCGGCATTAGGGTCTGTGTCCATCTTAAGCATCTGCTGCAAAATGGTGATGAAAAAGCGCACCTGTAGATCCGAGCAGTGCTGCATCAACGAGTACAGCGCAGATGTACGCTCGGGCTCAGACAAGACAGAAAACCACTGATCGATGGCATTCAGCTCGTCCTTGAATACCGGGTCCAGGCTGACCTTGGCCATGTCCTCCAACATTTCCTCAAACTGCGAAAGGCTCTCGAACCACTGGTCGATGTGCTTGGCTTTTGGTAACGGATGCTGTGCATTGGCAAAGAATATCTCAGACGCCGGTCTCCCAGCCTTGTTTGAAAAAGGCGCAGACGGCGCTGCCAGGTTAAATCCAGGCTGCTTCTGCTTATCGGCAGCCATCTCTGCGCTGCTGCTGGTTGACGAACGAGCCGAAGAAGAAGCGTTAGCCGACATCATAAGGTTGGTATATAAAGTTTCTTTGCTTGTTATTGGACTATGTTATTTGTGCTACTTTTTCAGTTGCTGTAGTTGCTTCTTTTGTCTTTTTTATTTGACCAGGGTCAGTAGAATAAGGAACTAGTCGCACAAGTAAACAAAATATGCAAAACACGCTACGAGTACTGATGAGAAGCAAAATTTAAAAATAAGAGATAATAAATAATGCTATAATTGCGCAATCACAATCAATCTTGGGGTGATATCAAGTGAAGACAAGTGGTTGCTTTTTTTGTGCCAGCACCAAGTAAAGAAAATCAGAACAAAAATAAAATATTCATAAATTGATGAGAAAAAGCTACAGAAACGAAAAACCACAGTGTTGATAACAGAGAGAGAGAGAGAGAAAGTTCTTTTTTTTGCGGAAAATAGAGCTGTGAGATTCCTCGACTCCGAAAAGAACAATTAAAGGCGGGTTTTTTCTTTGTTTTTATTTTAGAATTGAGCTAGCCTTTTAACGCGATAAGCTGGCTGTTAACAAAACGAGCTGGCTTTTATAAGCACAATTCACAGCCTTGCCCTTCGAGGGTTAGAAGAAAGGGAATGAATGATAGTTAAAAGAGATAAAGAAAGAAAATGAAAGGGAATAGGTGTGAATGAGATGGGCTGTAAAGGATATAAAGTGAAACAAATGTTAAAGGGAACGGAAAGAAAGACACGCGAATTAGACAATGTGAATGACCTTAATCTGCAGATCCCGATCACTGTGGCCGCGTCACACGCTCAGCGAATTACGATGATGGCTCCTTACAAAGAGGAAATTTTTTTTTATTTTGTTGACATGCGCTTTTGCCAGAAGACATAGGCTAATTTTTCTTTTGCCTCAACGCTTTTCGCTTGAGATATTCGCTGGGCTCTGTTTCAGAGCTGGTCTTGAAGAAAAAAAACACTTCTGGAACGGGTCTTGTACAGGTCGAGCCGAGCTGATATGCGCAATATTCTGTTTTTTTTTTTGCTTTCCTGACTTGATATGGATGGCCAATGCGAAGTTTTTGGTGAATAAGCAGAGAGCAAAAAAAAATAAAATAATGGCAAAAAAATAAAAACCACAGCTCGTTTTCTTTCGATTATTTTTTAGTAATTTTTTTCCTTTTCTTGTCTTTCACTTTTATTTTTTGTTTTATTTTTTGTTGTTACCGTTTTGCAGTTTACCTTTAAATCTTTTGGCCAATCTATTTTTAATAAAGATAAAGACTTTGTTTTTTATTTTGGAGCTTTATCTCTGATTTATCAACTAAATTAAAACATATCTTTTTTACTTTCCAAATTCAACCAAAGGGGAGCTATATATTCGTCTTTTCTTTCTCCTTCGTCTAATCGTCGACTGTCTTGGAATTCTGTTTTGGCCGCCTTTGTTCTTTTTATCGTCTCTAGTCTACCTCTTGTCCCTCTAGTCATTGGCATTATATCTTTTTCTTTAATTCTACTTGCTGAAAATGTCGGATGACAGCATAAACGTCGACTCCATTATTCAGCGACTGCTCGAAGGTATGTTGGGGGTTGTTCGGATTAGCGTTTTTTAGTTCTTGTTCATTTAGCGATTTGGCATATGCTTTGTTAAGCCTTGTAAAATTCAGTAGCTTGGCGCGAAATGCAGGCTGTAGCCATATTTTTTCTCTCGCTTTTTTTTCTTCTCAGGACGGACAAACTGTTAGGGTCCTTGCTTATATTTTTTACTTGTTGGCGTTGTTGTTGTTGCTGCTGCTGCTGCTCTTTTTTTGTCGCAAAAGCAGTAGTTTGTCTATTCGTTTATTTTTTGTGGTTTTTTTAAATTTGCTTACATTTTTGACAATTTAGCGTTATAGAGCTAGTTTTTTTACCCAGTATTTAAAAGCTGCTCTTTTAACGCGTTGACTATGTAATTGTAGTATAATCTTTTCTCTGCCTGTTTCTGTGCTTCTTTGATGTTTTGCTCTTTTTTTGGATTTTGCTTGTAGTGTGTATTGACTCTCTATTGTTAGCTTTGTTTTCCTTTATCTCTTTTATTTTCTTACACTTTCAAAGCGTGTCTTATTTTTTCTTTCTTTTTTTTGTTGTTTGCTAACAATGCTGTAACTGCCTCGTTTTATCTTGGCTCTCGCTTATTATATGTCTGTTTGTTTACTATTTGCCATTTGACCCTGTCTGATTTCTGCAGGTAGCAGCAGCCCTTCCATCATAAGCTACTGTTGTGCCGCCCTTTTTTCTTCCTAGATATTAGTATTCAAAGCAATTGTGTGCACTGCAAGCAACAGTCATTGGCATGTTTGGAACAAGCTAGAATCCACAACGACAGTAGCGGCGTATCCTCGTATTTTGCTTTTTTTTCTGATTCTAACGCCGCCCTTTCAATTAATGATCAAGAGCAAGAGAAAATGCGTATAATAGAATAGAATAAGTCATACACGATGCTGCTGCACCTTGATGCCATTTCGCTTTTTTTTGCTTTGTTCATGTCAGCCGCCAAGTAGCCCCAAACTAGAACATAATTCCTAAAACGCATTTTTTGCTCATCATTTTTCGCTTTCAACTTTCTGCACAAGCAAGATAAATAAAATATACGCGCAAGGCGTATTCAAAAGCACACTATCAGCGCTTACTTAGTCATCTCACTCACTGCAACCAAAGCTTTGCGAACCCTCTTTTTTGCATCTATATAGTCCGCGGCTCTCGACCTGGGAAAGAGGTTCAGCTTCACGAAAACGAAATCCACTGGCTTTGCACAACGGCGCGTGAGATATTTATTAACCAGCCGGTTTTGCTGGAGCTGGAGGCGCCTATTAAGATCTGCGGCGACATCCATGGACAGTACTACGATCTTCTGCGGCTTTTTGAGTACGGCGGCTTTCCCCCTGAGGCGAACTATCTGTTTTTAGGCGACTATGTAGACCGCGGCAAGCAGTCTCTGGAGACAATATGCCTTTTGCTGGCCTATAAGATCAAGTATCCAGAAAACTTTTTCATTCTGCGCGGCAACCACGAGTCGGCCTGTATCAATCGTATCTATGGCTTTTACGATGAATGCAAACGGCGGTACAACATCAAGCTGTGGAAGACGTTTACCGACTGCTTTAACTGTCTGCCCATTGCTGCGATCATCGACGAAAAGATATTTTCCATGCACGGCGGTCTCTCGCCTGACCTGATTAGCATGGACCAGATCAAGCGCATTATGCGTCCAACCGATGTGCCCGATACTGGTCTTCTTTGCGACTTGCTGTGGTCTGATCCTGACAAGGATATTCACGGCTGGAGCGAAAATGATCGTGGTGTTTCATTTACTTTTGGCCCAGACATTGTCTACAAATTCCTGCAAAAGCACGATCTTGATCTGGTATGTCGTGCTCACCAGGTTGTCGAAGATGGATACGAGTTTTTCGCCAAGCGTAAACTGGTTACTCTCTTCTCTGCGCCAAATTATTGTGGCGAATTTGATAATGCCGGTGCTATGATGTCTGTCGACGACACGCTGATGTGCTCCTTCCAGATCCTAAAGCCCGCTGAGAAGAAGTCCAGAGGTGGTCGACGTCGCTAAGCGAATTAAAGACGGCTGGCTATGTTTCTCCAACTAATTTTTTCTCCAAAAAAAAAGAATGGTTTATTTTTTTTACTCTCTTCATACTTTTTTACTTTATCATTATATTCCTAAGTTCTCTTAACAAGAAAACAAATCATGGCAAGACCAATGGTTGCAGTTTTCAATTTATTTATTTTGCAAAGACAAGTAAAAAAAATTAAATCAAAACAAACCAAATTTTGCCAACAAAAATGTCAAATGATAATGAGCATACCAGCCGCACACCCTCATTTATCTTGTGTTGGTTTCTGTTCCTTTTTTCCATCTTTACCATGAATTTTGCGAGCACCTCTGGTGATAAACAGGATAATCAGACTAACGAGAAAAGAGATAAATGAGCCAATGACAGTTGCTATGCCTAGAATACGGCATCCACGAGCAGTTCCAACATTGGCACTCTCAAATACACTTTTCGTTGTTGAGCTTAAAAAGATGCACAAGGCTGTGGCCAATATGAGCATATCTGCAACAAGAAAATTAGTAAACCTTGTAAAGTGACTTCGCTCGTAACGTGAATACTTGCAAATCAAAATGCGATAAAATAAAGATGTTGCGATTAACAACGCCGTTATAAACAGGTAGTTATAGTCATTATACGTATTCGTTGCTGTATTTTTATCCTTATTATACTGTATATAGAAGTATAGTGTTAAGCACTGAAGTATGATAAGCACAGCAGAATATATTCCGTAAACTATATATGCCCATTTTATCTTGGACTTGATTGAAGTCTTCTCTTTCGGTGCCTTAGCCTCGCCAGACATGATTTAAAATAGCAATAAAGAATAATCAGGCTTACTATAAATAAAAACTTTGCTCAACAAAAAAGTACTAAAGTGTTAAACAAGTGAAGATAATACTATTTGGTAAGGTTGAAAAAACTAGCGAATTCAATAATTTTTTTAAAAAAAAATTGCACATCCGCTGCCGTGCGTGTTTAAATTTATACGCGCTTTGAACAAGCATTAAATTTTTTTTATGTTTTTGAATACAGAAAAACAAAAAAATACAATTTATTTTTTCTTTTGTAGTATTGTAATTGAACAAAAGATGCCTGGCACGCTATCCGAAACAATTGACATCCGAGTTTATTTTTCTCTGTGGCAATGAAGTTATTTTAGGATTTCTGATACGGACATTTTTCGTCTTTGTCTTCAGCGCTTTATAAAAATAAAAACCAAGACAAAAATAAATTATCTTGCTAAAGATTAAAATGGAAAAAGCCATGGAATGTCAGCCATGCAATTCTGTTTCCCTTTATTTTGTAGGCTTGGACAAAAAAAAGAGCAAAAATCTTTACATTTAAAAGTCTTTTACAATTAATAAATAACACACTGGTGTCATGGTAAAAAAATATAATACATTAGCTTCCACTTTAAAATTAGTAAAAAAAAATAAACTTTTTATTCATGTTAAATTGATTTAATGGCAAGATGCAAAAAAAAAGAAAAACAGAAACTAGTCAGTGACTTTAGACGGTTTTGTTAGCTTAAAGCCCCTGGGTTTCATTGCAGCTGTCACCATGCTTGCGACAAAAAAACAAATAGTAGTAACCATTCCCGCAACAAAAAGCGACTTGACCGTATTAGCATAGGCTATTTTATCGTTATCTAAAACTGCGGCAATCATTGGGTCATATATAAGCACGCACCCAGACAATATAAACATTCCAGATTGCTTTAAAGCGCTGTACAGTCTGATATCCATTTGTGTAGATAACTTGTGCTTGAAAACTGCTCCAAAGTTTCCAAATAGAGCTATAATATTGATTACGCGGCCAATGTAGTTGACAAAATAGGTCTTTGATTTTTTAATTTTTGACTGGCCATCAAGCATAAAGCAGAGTGCTGTGGTTATAACAAGAACAACGCAGCATACAAAGCCCAGCACAATCCGGACTATTTTACGTTTGCTAATCGGTTCTTTAGACATTGATGTTTTTTTCGAGAGTACTTATGACCAAGCTATAAATATGCAAAAGTGAATAATATATACAAAAGTGTGTTTCAACCAAAACAAAAAGTATTTCTCTATAATGGCCTGATGCAAGCTGATATATAGCCACTATAAGAAAAAAACGACAATAGGCAATAAAAATAAAAGTGTATAAAAAAACCAAAAGAAACCTGAACAAACAATAGCTAAAGAAAAAAGAAAAAAAACTATAATAATAATGCCGTTTAACGCAGCTTTATTAAGTGAAAAATAAAAGAAAAAGGGGAAATGTCAAAGTAGAAAAGGTAAAAGACAAAGACAGACAAAGACAAAGAAAAAAATAAAAATAAAAAGAAGATACTTTGAATTAAAGCACTTATATACACATACCTCTTTCTCTTTGCTACCAAAAGAAAAAAATAGAGAATAGCACAAAAAAGCCCCTTACATTTGTATGCGAACATGTGAAACGTGATAAAAGACTACAGTGTCAATGGCAATACCTAAATGTCTTTTCTCTCTCTTTTTAATTATAAAATTTATATTTATATATATAATATAATAGGTCTATGGTGTCCAAATGCATTTAGTCAGTTAAAGCAATTGAAATGCATGTTTATTGTTATTTCTGGGCCAGTATAAATTGCTTTGCAATAGGTCCCGAATATCAAATGTTGTAATATATTTTTATTCCATTAATTACAATTTTTTTTATTATTATTAATATTTTTATATTTACTTTTAGCATACTACTTATTTGCATTAAAACTGGCATTTAAACACAATTTTAACCTATATACGCGCTTATTTGCAAATGACTATCCCTTTTTACAAATTCAATCAAGCTTTTGCATCTAGATCGGCTAGTCGCTTTGGAACTGAAACCGAGTCTTCCTTTTCACCAGACTCCTATGCCTACCATACTGGTGAGTCGGTGATTAATGACTATGCGGGAAACTTTGAAGGGCGCTGGGGTGACAATGATAATGACAAAACATATATAAACCATTCTCGATTTGTACACGGAAGAAGCGCTACACCTAGCTTTGTTGAGCCAGCCACTGCAATTGCAACAAAGTCTGCAGAAACAATTGATAGTGAGAGTCATAGCACAATTATACTGAATGGCCAGGACCAAAACAAAGACAAATCGGAAGAGCAGCTAAAACCTTTATCTGGAAAAATAATTTTGTTCTTTAAAGCTCTGCGTACTACACATGCACTGGCAGGTGCAATTTTGCTTGCTTGCGTATGTGCAATGCAAGTTTATATGCTGCTGGGCAAAATAAACATCCTTGTTATTCCGCTATTTGCATGCCGGCTGTTTTTAATGGCATTCATTATTGTTCTAGTTCTATGTGACTTGAATTTACCTCGAAAGGTCCATGATCATTTTCCTATGTATAGCAACAAGCGCTCGTGGAAGTGGTTAGGATTGAGTCAACTTGTCGTTGCCTTTTTTGTTCTTGGAGACAGTACTCTAGGCGTTATGAAGCAGAGCCGTGAAAACAATGCATTCGCCAGAGCTTTATTCCCTATGGTTTTGGCATTTAGCAGTTTAATGATTGCTGTTGGGCTAACATATTTTATTGCAGGTGCTGTGGGAGGTGTAAAACTCAAACGCCAGTTTATGAAATAATAGCTTTTTCCTTTTTTTCTTTTTTTTTATAATTACCTTTGTGTCAAATTATTTCTAAACATAATGCTAAGAAACTGACACATGTGTGATTGCACCAAGCCATTCTCTAATTTTTATGTGACAAATAATTTAAGAAAGAAAATTTTCTAGCTTGTTCAAAATTTAAACCATTTATTATAAAAATATTAAAAATTAGTATAAATTTTTTTATATTTTATAGAAAGGAAGGTGTTTTTTTGAATAAAAAAAAGCGAGTATTTAGAAATGGATTTATGTCAAATTAAAAACCAGCTATCCGTTTCTACTTATTTTCAAAAAAAAAGCGCGACAAACCTTGCAATGAACAAAGCTTCTATTTCTGCTTTCTCTTGCTTTTATTTTATTTTTTTCTGAGAAAAAGACGAAAAAGCAAGGCACACTTGTAATTTATAATTTTTAGAACCAAAAAGTATTTATTCTCCTTTTTTTCAATTTTTTTTTGTTCTTTTCGTTTTTTTTCAACAATTCGATTTATTTTTTTTTTCCTTTTTAGAATTGCTTTTTTATTTCTAAAACTAGTTATAATAATAATTTTTTTCAACAAATTTAACTAGTCTATTTTATTAAAAATGGGAGACAAGAAAAAAGGATCCAACATGTACAACGCAATACGGCTATTTGACCTAATTGTCGATGGTGGACTTGTGTCTCAGTTAGTGATTATGAATGCTTATTCAGTGAGCTGCCACAATAAGCAGAAGCAGCTTGATTTTCAAATAGCCAGAAGAAGTATCCTCATTCCAATTTGCATTATAATGATGTGCACAACCTATGATGCTACAAAGGGTATTGGCGATATATTAATGAAGGGCATGAAGTTTCCGCAAAAGTCGGCTTGTCGAGCTTTGTTCTTTGCTTTCATGGGAGTACAGATGTTGTCTGACCCGCTTTTTTTGGCACTTGCTGATGACAGAAATTTGAAAAACGCTAAAATGCTAACTTGTATGCCACCTGTTAGTATCAACCCTAATGGACTGTATATTGGAAATTGCATTGCTGGTTCTGTTCTTTTATTGGCATTTTACTTTCATGTTATATGTGCAGCTTTCCAAGTAGAAGCACCCAATTAGTTCAAAATATAATATACTTTTTTATTTAAATAAAGCGAAAATAAAGTGGTGCTGGTATTGTAAACTAAATAAACCTTGGCAATACATTTTGCAAAATAGTTGAGTAATTTTTAATTTAATTGAAATCGTGTAACAATAAAATACGCTCATAATTAACGGCTACACTGCGACAATAAAATTATAGTTTTTAGTTATGATTCTGTTTTCCTTTTTCTTCAAAACAGTTTATTTTATTAGAAAGCTTGTCCATTTGCACTAGTTATTTTTTTTTAAAAAAAAAAATAAAGAGTAAGAGGAAAAACCACAAAGTAAGGTTTAAAGTCTTGGCCTTCTTTTTTGAACGTTTATTTTTTATTTAAATGAACGTCTTTTCTTTAAAAAAAAAAGAAAAAAAAACTTATTAAAGCATGTCGTGTCCTTTCCTTTTTCTTTGGCAATAATTTTTTTTTTCGTTTCTTCTTCCACTTTCGTTGCTATTTCCACTTTTTATGTTTTATTGCATAAAACTATATTTTTTATTTATTATTCTGTTCGCATCATTAAGTCTTTATCTGTATCTGGCTAACGTGTTTTTGTTCACAAGTCAAAATTTAAAATTTTGCAAGCAAAACCCCGCTTGTAATAAAATATAAAGAATAATTAAAAAAACCATGGCAAACGAATGGCCATTTTTAAAGAATTTTATTAAATTCGGCAATACAGCAGTCATTTTGGCTTTATTAACCGAAATAGTGATATTTAACATTATCTGCGACAAGTATCTAGCAGACTTTGAGTCAAGGACGCAAATTGCCAAGCGCACTATCCATTTTGGATGGCTGGTGTTTCTCTTCTTGTGCCACTGGGACCTCAAGTTTGTAACAGGAGAATTCGAGACATGGAAAACACTTCCGGGAAAAATGATTGTTAGTGGAGTCATGTATTTACTTATATGCCCGTCGATGCTCAGCGACCCTGTTCTTATCAAGGTTAATGACAACAGCATAGATACATCTATTGTATCATCGGCTTTTCGAATCAGTTTTAATTTCCATAGTATTTTTGTTTCTTATATCGTTGTCACGGCAACTGCTCTGGTATTTGGCATAGGACAGATTGCCGCTGGATATAATAATGTCGGTAAAAGCTAATACGTCTTTAATAGGTTTATTCAAGCATATATTATTTGAAACGCCGACTCTAACAAATAGAAGCAAGTAGAAACGAGTGCAAAGTCAGCGGTTTTTCAGATTTAAATGAATCTGCATTCTTTTTTTTTTTGTTCTTTTTTTCATTATATAAAATTTTTATTGTTGGAAACAGATATGGTGGACATGTTGAAAGGTAATAAAAATAAACTTAATTGTCAAAAAAAAAAGAATTGCTTAAAAGAGGAGCAGGAAGGTTGAAATAATAGAGGTAGACAATTCTTTTAAACAGTTTTTTATTTTTCTATTTTATTTGAATGCTAGCATTTTTGTTTTCTTATTACAATTTTTTTTAAAACTGCCATAAAAATTTTATTCGATAGGCCAGTCAAAGAAAAATGGCAGGAGACGCAAACAGCCACTATTTGCCCCTTGCACTGTCAGCAATAGCCAACCTAGTACTATTTGGGTGTTACGGAACAATGATAGCATTTTTACTATTATATATAACCGGCAGATATCTCGTGCCACTGGTAGCAAACCATATAATGCTGATGATGATTATCGGAGTAGTCTTTCTGGTCGCTATGCCGGGATTCTCAAACGGGCACAATACATTTACAAGATTCAAGGAGCCTTACCAAACAATGATATTTATGCTTTTCTGGCATCCGCTGATGGCAGTATTAGTGATTTCCGATACCACTTATATACAGGCGCTGGGAAGGACGGAGGAGCTGAGCAAGGGCACGGTTATCATGATTTATTGCGCGGTTGGTGCTGCTGGTGTGGCTACGCTGGCCAATATTTACGGGCTGTTTACCGGAAAGAAGCCCGGTGGTGCTAAGAAAGATGATGACAAGGCGGATGTATCAAATTAGAGCTGGTGTAGTATCAGGTTGCATCGAGTCCACAGCACACAGTGCAAAACCCAGTTGTTCCGTTCCTTTTGTATGGTTTTTAAAATTTTTTTTCTCACGGCCATTTTGCCAGCGTGAGAAAAAAAAATTTAGCCTCGTCATCGTCATCAGCAACCACAGCCATAAAGACAGGATGGAAAGTGTGAACTACAGGTTGTTTGTCAACAGCAGCAGCATCAATAATATTATTCGTTAGCGCAACTTTTCTTCCTATTTTTTCTTCTCTTAAAGCAAGGTATTATCATATAAATAAACAAAATATTGAAACAGCTATGCAGTGCACTTTTGTAGAGGTTTCTGTGGATAGCGACTTTTCGATCCACAACCTGCCGTATGGCGTGTGTTCGTGTGGACCTGATGAGCCAGCACACGTGGCAGTGGCGATAGGCGACTATGCGCTGGACATGGCTAGGCTAGCGCGTCTGGGTCTGTTCGAGGACATTGGGGGACTTGACGCCTCAGGCGTGTTCAGCAAGCCATATCTCAACGACTTTATGGCACTGGGACGACCAGTGTGGCAGGCGGTGCGGC
Organism: Coemansia asiatica; assembly: GCA_027478445.1. NCBI lineage: Eukaryota > Fungi > Kickxellomycota > Kickxellomycetes > Kickxellales > Kickxellaceae > Coemansia > Coemansia asiatica. The sequence goes on along the minus strand of JANBOH010000020.1, from coordinate 64,479 downwards.
ATCGGCTGCAGGACTTTCTGAGCAACGACAAGAACGCAGTGCGCGTGAAGCTCTCCATGGGCGATGTGTCGGTGGCGACGAAACTGGATAAGGTGCAGATGCATTTACCGGCGCAAATCGGCGACTACACTGATTTTTACGCGTCGCGCGAGCACGCAACCAACGTGGGCGCGATGTTCCGTGGCAAGGACAACGCGCTGATGCCCAACTGGACCCATCTGCCCGTTGGCTACCACGGCCGCGCATCGAGTATCGTTGTATCAGGCACGCCGCTGCACCGGCCCTGTGGCCAAAGACGGCCCGATGCGTCGAAGCCGCCGGTGTTTGGGCCATCGGTGCGTCTGGATTATGAGTTGGAGATGGCGTTTTTCGTGGGGCCGGGCAATCAGCTGGGCACGCCGCTGACGGCGGAGCAGGCTGAGGAGCGGATCTTTGGCGTGGTTTTGATGAACGACTGGAGTGCACGGGATATCCAGGCATGGGAATATGTGCCGCTGGGACCCTTCCTGGGCAAGAGCTTCGGCACGAGTATCTCGCCCTGGGTGGTCACCATGGACGCTTTGGAGCCGTTCCGCGTTCCGCAGCCTCTGCAGTCTCCTGAGCCGCTGCCCTACCTTTGCGACACAAGCGGGCGTGACGGCGGGTATGATATTGCGTTGCAGGTGGAGATTAAGCCTGCGGATACTGACCAGTTCTTTACTTTGACCCGGTCGAATCTCAAATACATGTACTGGACGCTGCGCCAGCAGCTTGTGCACCATGCCATTGGCGGATGCAACATGCGGCCGGGCGACCTGTGCGGTACGGGCACGATTAGCGGGCCTACGCAGGAAAGCTTTGGGTCGATGCTGGAGCTGTCGTGGTCGGGCCAAAATGACATTTGCCTGGGCGATAGCGGCATCCGGCGCAAGTTCATCGAGGACGGTGACGTCATTCGCATTTCTGGGCTCTGCCAGGGCGACGGCTTCCGCGTGGGATTTGGCCAGTGCACCGGCTGCATCCTGCCAGCAACGACAAAGATTGAGACAGTGTGACCAAAGGAAGAGCTTTTTTCAAGTAGAAAAGGAAATGAAATAAAGGTGCTCTCGCATGTGATGCTGAAAAATAAGTAGAGGCGCGCATGTGGAGAGATCAGCCAGCCAGAGTTGCCTATGTTAGAAAAGCTGATGTGACCTGAATTCTTCAGACTTCTTTTTTCTTGTTCTACTTTTTATTTTTTTGCTCTGAATTCGTTCTTAACAAAACACCATTTTACTTTTTATTACTTCTTATTTTTGCCAGAATAAAGAGACGTATATACGTACGCCGTGTATCGCACAGCATCTCGCCCTGTTGTTAGCGAGCCCCCTGCCGCTCAGGCCTTGGGCATCAGAACATATAAAAAAAATGAGCACGCAAGCTCCAAAAGACGTTTTCAGGCGCTTTGCCTCGAAGGAGATGACAAAGCTAACGGTAAGCCCGCCCAATATAGCTAGTACAAGGCATGTGCGCTGTTTAAAGGTGCAGATAAAGCCTTTGTTCTAAAGCAATTTTTTTCCTTTTCGATCTGTGCATCCTTTTTATTCTTATTCTGTAGCTGAGCCAGTACTACACAGCCGGAAGGTAAGTCCACAGCTTTTATCGGCCAAGGAGAAATGAATCCCCTTCTTTTTTTTGTGCTACCTCGCTGAGCTTCTTCCACCACTAACAACATGGTTTCATATTTTTTTTTCCATTGCAATCGAGATGATTACCAATCATATAGACACCTGTTGAAGCACCGCAAGAGCAGCGGCGATGCGCGGTTCTCAGCGTTCCAGCTGACGGCGCGGTTCCTGTACCGCGAGCTGCCGGTGCGCATCGGGCAGACGCTGGGCGGGCTGAAGCACAACCCGTCGCCGTACAACATCCGGCAGATCGAGCCGTTTCGACAGCTGATGGACAGCTGCGCCGACGACTTTTCGCTTCTGGTCGACCGCACTCCAGCGCCAGACACGCCCAAGGCCAACGCAGAGTTCGTCGACGCGCTTAGAAAGCTCAAAGGCCGGTGCCGCGGCAACATGTGGGCATTGTCGCAGGCGCTGCGCGAGCTGTCGTCGGCCATCAACAGCGGGGACCCGCGTGTCGTGCCTGATTTCTTGCTGCCCGCTGCAGCTGAGCACCGTAGAGCAGCTGAGGGACACGCGCCGCGGCACTTTTACTCGTCGACGCTGGCGTACCCGGATCTGTCGGCGCCCATGGCGTATCTGGCGCCCAGCGGCAAGATGGAGATGACCGACCCCATCAAGTGGTCGCAGTTGTCGGGCCCGCTAACAGACTCTGCAGCAGCAGTGGCGACGCCGCAGCAGTGGGCGCCCAACCGCGTGTGCTCCGAGTTCTGCAACGAGGCGTCGTGCAGGAACCCGCGGCTATGGCCCGGCGACAACGCCTTGCAGTGTGCAGAGAACCAGACGCGGCGGTTCTTCGACTGGCTGTACGCGATGAGCCTGGGCACGCAGCTGCTGGTCGAAGACCATGTGGCGATCCACGATTACGGCCACAATCTGGTGCAGATCATCCAGCCGCTGGATATCGCCAACCGCGCTGCTCGCGACGCACGCACAGTGTGCCAGCGCCACTACGGCTTTGCGGCGCCTGAAATCAGAGTCGTAGCGCCTACGCCCAGCGTCACCACGACGTATGTGCCGCACTACCTGTACAGCATGCTGTTCCAGCTGCTCAAAAACGCCCTGCGCGCAACCATCGAGCACCATCAGACATCAGCTGCGCGCTCTGTCCATTTGCCTGTGGTCAGGCTGGTGATGGCCAGCGGCGACGAGGACGTAGCGTTCAAGGTGTCCGACGAGGGCGGCGGCATCCCCCTGTCGCAGGTCGATGCCATCTGGTCGTATCTCAAGACCACCAGTGATCCAGCCAGCGTGGCATCGTCGGCCAAAAACGGCGCCCTGAGTTCTGTTACTTTTATGAACAGGGCCAGCGACATGCCGCTGTTTGGCGTTGGCGATGGCCTGCCTATGACCCGTCAGATCGCCCGTTATTTTGGCGGTGACCTCGACCTTGTCTCCATGGAGGGCGTCGGCACCGATGCGTACCTGCATCTGTCGCGCTCGCGCAACGCCGCTGAGCACACATCCGACTTGAGCACGCTCCTGCACTCTGCTGAGCCCGACCCAACTGTTTCGTCCGCCTTTGTATGATCATCTTTTTTAATTAATTTTATTCTCTATAAACAAAAGCTATGTATTTTTTTACTTCTCTCTGCAAATATATTCCTTACTTGCTGCTGCTGTCCTCCTTGACGACCGACGGCCCATCGGACATCCCCTGGCTTCTTTGGTGCTTAGCCTTAAGCGCATTCATCTTCTCCATCATCTGCCCCACGCCCTCCGTGCACTCATACAGATCACGCAAACTATCCATGCACACCGACGGATCTTTCTGATTCTTATTAAGACACCCTTGGTATCTGTCGATCACCGGCTGGCAGCTCATCCGGACCATCTTCATCAGCGTCACGTTCTCGTCCGTGCACTTTGTCAGGGCCTCACGCAGAGTCGCGCAGTCGGTCTTCCATGTCTCGCTGTGCTCATCGACGCAGTGGGCGTAGGACTGCACTTGCTCGCTGCAGTGCTTGTTCACCTCGTCTAGTGTCTGGTCCATTTTGATTTGTATTTATTTAGCGAATTATAAAGTTGAAATTAGTTGAAATAATGTTTTATTTAATTGATAAAAGATAAAAAGGAAAAGATGAATTAGATCGGGGTTTTTTTTTCATATATTGTTTATTTTTTTTACCCACGTGAGTAGTACCCAAAGGCTAAATCCCCTGTATCGCATTTAAACTTTATTCAATTACATGAAAAGGTGACTTTTGCTCTCTGTCATTTTATACACGTTTCGTTTCACTAGAACCACTTGTTCAAAAAAAAATATAAGTTACTTATTAACATTTCCTTTTATTAGTTTTCTTCCTTTTGTATTTTTGTTTTGATATAATCGCCACCAGTCGCTCTTTAATTTTTTTTTAGAAGATATGGCTGATGAATACACAGAAGAAACGCTGGACATGCTTCGCAAAGACCCGCTCAACACTGCGCTAAACCCCTCAGTAGTCAGAGATTTTGCAATGGCCAAGAAATTCACCGACAACAAGGCTCCAGTGACCTCACTAGACTTCAACCTAGACGGCACATTCTGCATAACAACCAGCAAGGACGAGAGCCTGCGAATCTACGACTGCATGCGGGGAACCCGCGAGCAAGTGCTCTATAGCAAAAAATACGGCTGCAACCTGGCTCAGTTTACAAGCCAGAGCGGATACGTTGCTTATGCGTCGACGAAGATCAACGATACCATCAGGTATCTTTCTTTCGAGACTAATCAGTACCTGAGGTATTTCGTCGGCCATAAGGGGTTTGTCACTAGCCTAAAGAGAAACCCTGATGGCCGTTGCTTAATGTCTGCCGCGATCGACGGTACTGTGAGGCTGTGGGACTTGAATACTGTTAATCCGACGAGCTCGGTGGATGTGTGTGGCCGGGATGCTGGTGTCTCGGCTGCCTATGATCCCTCGGGTATGGTAGTGGCTGTTTCTGTTGATTCCAGTCAGATCAGGCTTTTCGATGTCAGGGAGCTCACACGCGGTCCTTTTTTCTCCTGGTCGATCGGCGCAACTAAAGCAACAGGAAACTCAACCATTCCAGCCACAGTCTCTGGCGTCACGTTTGTTCCGCCGCTGGGCGATTTCCTCATGCTAGCAATGACCGATGGCTCTGTCCAAACCTGGAACACGCAGACAGGCGATTTCGTAGTATCACTAACACCCAGTCCTACAAAGGATCTCGGACATGCGGCGGCAATCGACAAAATGCGAGATACGTTCTTGGGCCAGAACCTATCGGTGACGCCAGACGGAAGAACAGTGCTTTGTGGATGTCGTGATGGCAATATTGCGTACTGGGATATCTCCAGGTTGTTGCAGAATGCCCAGAGCGATACCGATGTGCCAAGATCTATTTCTCCTGATGGTCTGTGGAATGGCTCGCATACGGGTCCCGTCGGTGTTTGTGCTTTCAATCCTTTTGTCATGGAGTGCTTTACTGCTGCTATTTCGCTGTCTATTTGGTCTATCCGCTAATTAACCTCAATATTTTTTTATTTGGAATGATCATCTGAAATGCCCCCATAGGTGTAATGTTTTTTTTAATATTTTTTAATATTTTTATTGTAACAATTTCTTTGGAAAGCAATATTCATTTTTTTTTCTGTTTATAAATTTACTCTTATTTCCTTTTTTTTGGATAAACTTTTTTAAAAAAATATACATATATATATATATGTCTGGAAATCCCGAGAACAACTCCACTGCTGGACTGGGTTCACCAGTTCAAAGCGCAGATAAGGCAAAGTCCAACGCAAAAGCCTCGTCAGGTTCTGCCGGCAATAACAACAACACCGCAGCAGCCGAATCGACATCACCATTGCCATCACCATCGACAGCAGCAGCAACAACAGTAGCTAACAACAACAGCTCGAAGAGCAAAAAAGACGCACTTCCCGTATCGCGAGACAATACCATAGTCCTAAGCCCAGCAATGATCGAGCAAATGCACAGCATCATAGAAAACCACACAGCGCTCAAACGCGATGCCGACAACAACGTGCCATTTACCAACCACATGCTCAACCTGATACCCATTCCGCCCGAGTTCAGCGCCCCGCATATCGAGAACACCGCGCAAGCCACCTCGTATATAAACTCCGAGGCTAGCAAAATAAGAACCCACCTGGCCGTTGTCCAGCAAACAAAAGATAGCATCACCGATCCGGATGCCAAAAATAGACTTGAAAAGGAATTCGAGGCCTTGGATAAACATATCAAGCAGGTTAATAATTTCATGCGCCTGTCTTTTCACTCGGCTCTTTCGGGCAACCCAGCGGTCCAGGCGTCTTCTTTCGGATCGTCGAAGCCCCCGGCATCGCTTAAAAGACCATCGGCCATGTCCGATGCCAGCAGAGGATCGGCAATGGTTTCTCCTGTGGTTCCCGCGGCAACCCCGTTGACTCCCAATGTACTTGGCGCCAAGCAGAAGCAAACAGCTGCAAACAACGGCGTCTCTTTGCCGACTATCTCGAGCAATCCCAATACCACTCATGTAGCGTTGTCTAGCGCTTTGGCGCATGTGGCCACGCAGAGCACCAGGCAGAGTGGTCCTGTTGATCTAGACAGCGGATCGCGGATCCTGTCTAAGCGCAAAATCCAGGAACTAGTCAGCGAAATAGATCCTACGGAGCGGCTAGAGCCTGAGGTCGAGGATATTCTGTGCGATATTGCTGACGAGTTTATCGAATCGGTCACGTCCTTTGCTTGCCAGCTCGCCAAGCATCGCAAGTCTGATACGCTGGAAGCTAAGGATCTGCAGCTGCATCTCGAACGCAACTGGAATATCCGTATCCCGGGTTTTGCTTCTGAACAGATCCGGTCGGTTAGAAAAGCAACTGTGTCACAGGCACACCAGGAAAAGATGGCTGCTATAACTAACACCAAGACCTTGAATATTTAAACAAAGAACATTTTTTTCTATCTTTCTATATTAAATCCTTTTTATTATTATTCATTTTCTTCTTATCGTTCTCCTCTCTACAGCACCGCCAGTTAATTTACCGAATTCCTTTGCTCTTGTCTTCGAAGCACGGTCCTTGGCAACAGCGCGCTTCGTCTCTGCAACAAGAAGCTCTATCTCTTCTTTGCTGTTGAGCATCTGCGCTGTAAGCCATGTCGCGTCTGGCTGAGCGATCTCATCGACAGCTGTCAGCGGCCGAGGCTTAGCATGCTCAAAGCCATCAGCTGCCTTTATCATATATGCATCATACAGCGAATGGTCAACCAAGGCAAATTCAGAATCAGGAATAACATCTGGCGCATTGAGTCTTCCGCCGTTGGTCAGCCTCAGCGTCTCAGATATACTATAGCTCGTGCCTGGAGGAATAGGTTTCGTGTTTGTCGGCGTCAGACAGTCCATGTCTACCTCTTTGCGGAGCACATGGTCGATATCGACAGCCGAGAAAAACGCTACACTCTGCGGCAGATCCTCCATACCCATTCGATAGCTGAACAAAGAACGCACCCACAGATTGGATACCTGCATTGCAAGCGCAGCTCTGTGGATATCGTGGTCAGCAACCATATATCTGACTTCGTCATGTACTGTGATCACAAATCGCATATCTATGCGGTACTTGCGTGCCAAATAGTTCATCGATACCAAAAGCATGTGCAGATAGTCGACACCTGAGCTTTGCACTACCCAGTTGACGCGCGAGGTCATAAAGCGGTCGCCAGTTACGTTTTTCTTCAGCGCATCGGTAATTCCGCAGCCCAAAACAGGCGTTCGAGGATCATCGGTTGTAGCAATCGCTTCGAGCTGGTTAAACATATAGCTCTCTGAGCCACCAAACCAGAAACTACGGCCAAAAAGACGCTTGTCGCGCATGCTTTGGCCCTTGGTAGACATATAAAGCTGCTCGGCCTTTTTCTTGGCATCGGCTTCAGTCATATCCGGGTTAAAGCGCATAAGCAAGGATATGGCATATTTGACGCCTGCGCCGTAAATCCGTCCATAGTTAAAGACCTTGGCATTTCCGCGACCTATGCCCAGGATACGTGCCGAGTTGGAGTGCAGATCGGTGCCTGCGGCCTTGGTGCCCTGCAGCGTCATCCAGCCAAACGCAGTGCCCCCATGCATGCGAAACTGCGAGTCCCCGATCAAGGCCGATATCCAGAGCTCTTCCGAGTCTACGTCTGCGCCGACGAAGCTAAAGCCTTTGGGGCAGCGAACCATTGACTTCAGCTCAGAGCCAAGCCGGTTCTTTTTCGCGTTTGACGCTGTCATCCATGTCGACTCGACGCCGCGTCGAGTGATGGTGCCCATCGGCACGACCATCGGCAATATCACGCCAGCGTCCTCCTGCTCTTTGTTCTTGGACAAGCCTAGGCTGAGCGAATCGTTGGTATTTGCATCGACTACATCCTCGTCCCAGACAACAAACTGCGACTTGACTCGCTCACGAGCGCTGATCCAGTATGAGCACATTGCATTCATGTCCATCGCCTGCTTGGCCATTTCGTAAGTCGAAGTCAGTGTGCCATCCTCAATGGCCGATTGATAGCCCTTTGACAATGGATTGCCGCAGTTCGCACTGGGACCATCTGCATGTGGGATTTTAAAGTAAATGCCCTCAGAGTCAGCAGCCGGAATAGCCTCGTACTGGGAGTCATCGGGGTCCAGGGGAAAATACAGAGCAATCATGTTTTTAAAGTTTGGTGACTGCGTCTGCTTGTTGCTTGTATCTGCTGATAGACCGGCCGCAGAAGAGGAAGAAGAAGAGGTATCTTCCTGATCAACAAGAGACCTTTTATAGACACCGCGAGGAACGCGAAATGTCCATCCATGCGAATTCGAGTAGTACAGGGGATAGCCCAGCCATTTGAGCTTGAGCAGATAAGGCGCAACACGCGAGCGAACAGTGACATGGATGCGGTTGAGCTTTGTGTCCCAGAGATCGCGGTACCATTTGGGATATCCCGGAAGCCGCTGTTTGGTATATGGCCTTGGCTCGCCATTTTTAGCATATGTGCCATCAGCCTTGTACTTTGGCTTGGTAAATTTCTGCGGCTCTTTGGTCCAGTCGAGATTTCTGAGCCAGGGATCGTCCATAGGCGACTCGACCTTGAGAGCCTCATCGGCAAGCTCACGCATCCTGACGCTAACAGAGTTGGACAGCTGCTTGAATAATTCTTCGCTGCGCTCGATATACTTTGGCCACGAGCGATCAACTGGCAGATATCCCTCAAGCATAGTCAGAATCCCAGCAAACGATACTGGGTGCGGACATTTCTGAAGAAATGCAGGAAATACCTTGGCAAAGACCTGCTGTGTCGTGTGCACATCTCGAGCACAGTATGCGACTAAGTTAGCAAAATCATCTCGGACATCCTGGATGCTGCCCTCGACAAACACATCTCTTTGGCTCTTGTCCATGATTATCTTGCAGTAGTGCTGGGCCACTTCTCTTAAGCTGTTGAGTGAGCTGACATCAAAAAACTTGCCAGTATCGGCATTTAACTGCAAATACTCATTGTCGTTCTCCTTCTTCGCCTTTGAATAGCGCATCCAGTAAAGACGCTGCTGGTTGCACAGCCCGCCACTGGATACGTGCAAAGACATGGTATCGACAAACGCCATTGGCATTCTCTTCAAAACACGCTCTTCCTGTATCCTTCCGCGATCAAATCCTACATTGTGCCCAATAACCAAACGCGGCTGCCTCTGACCTGGATGCATCAGCGGGATAAGATGCCGTGGATGCGGCGACTCTTCTGTCAAGTACGGCGATACCCAGAGATACCATGCATTTTCAGAAAGCGCCACTGCTAAAGTAGGATATGGCGAGTCCTTGACTACAATCTCGACATCGAACACCAGTACTTGATCTGAGATATCTGGAGCCACTACCTTTTGCGCAGCGGAGCCATCTCTGCCATATCGCGTCCATCCAGAATGCTTCGCCCATCGATCTTTATCGGGTATCGGAGGAAACTGACTCATTTTAATATCTGCAAACTGCCTGCTCATTGTTAGATATGGCTCTGCAGCGAGCAGGCCCATTTTGTAAAAATGCTCGTCAATGTTCTCGCCAAGCATCTCTGGCAGCTCAAAATCAGACTCGTCGACCGGCTCGCTCTCCTTCCCATAGATCCCCTGTACCTTTAAATGGTCTATAGATATTTTTTCTTGCTCTCTGGTCGCAAGCGAGAAGTGCTGGTTTTTAAATATGCCTTGGCGTAGCTTTGGAGCCAGCATGGTTATGTCCAGCTGGTTTTTGCGAGTGATCGCATCTATAGAAATATCTGAAGGATGTTCTAAACGCGCGCTATCATCTTTTCTACAAATCGACAAGGAATGAAACATAGTTTTCCGCATGATGCGCTTTCTTGCTGCTAATAGTTCTTGACAGATCAGGCCAGCTTGAAAAGCTTTTGACTGTAAGTATTTTGGTCCTTTGCTAAGGCTACTTCTTCTAGAGAATAGCATTTAACAATAAAAATATAAATCTAATGAGAAAATTTCATTAAAAAAAGTCTTTAATGTTTATAATTTTGAAGCAAAACAAACACTTTGAGAAGAAAAGAAAAGGGAAAAAGTAGCAGCAACGGCAAAGTCTGGATTCAATCTTTTGTCGGATTTTTGTGATTGGCAACAATAAAAAATGGTGAAAAAATGAATTAAATTTTTTTTCATCATTTTTCTAATATTTTTTGTATTTCTTAATTTTATTTTTTTTTCTTTTTATGTGTTAAACAAAAGATTAGAAACCGAAATTCAACAAACACATAAATACGACGATGAGTAGCTCGCTAGCGCTCCTTGCAGAAATCAGACAGTCATCCGAGCGCCGTCCATTCGAGGTGCTCAAATTGGCAGAGCCTCTTTTGAACAAAGGCACCATTTCGCAGGCAGGCGACGATGTCTGGCTGGTCTACGAGCAGGTTTTTCTTGCGGCTATCGACGAGGGCCAGATTGAGCTGGCCAAAGCCATTTTGATTACTCTCCAAAAGCGGTTCAGTGGGTCACAGCGCGTCAAGCGTCTCTATGGCCTGGTCAACGAAGCAGCTGGGCACCCAGGAGAGTCTAAAAAGCTGTATGACGAGATAATCGAAAAGGACGAGACCAATGTTTTGGCCAGCAAACGCATTGTTGCTATGCTCAAGGCGCAAGGCAGATATGCGCAGGCAATTAAGGAGCTTGTTTCGTATTTGGATGTCTATGCAAACGATTTCGAGGGCTGGCTTGAGCTGGCTCATCTCTATCTTGGCCAGCATATGTATGCCCAGGCTGCCTTTTGCATAGAAGAGGTTATTCTTTTGCAGCCGGCTAACCACTACTATCATCTTTGCTATGCTGAGATCAACTACACAATGGGCAGACTCGATATCGCTCTGAAGGAGTATCTGCGCGTGGTCGAGCTATCGACAGATAACGTGCGGGGATTTTATGGCGTAAAGCTTACTGCTGATCGCATCCTGGATCTTGTCAAGAACAGGCCAAAGAAGGACCAGCTCCACTTTAGCCTTGACAACGTTCCTCAGCAAGGCACCCTTGAGCGGTTGTCGCAGCTAGCCACAGAGCGGCTGGTCAATGCATACAGCGAGGCCAATGCAGCATGCAGAACGGTCAATGAACAGTGGTTGAAGGAATAATTTATATATTTTATTGAACATAACATGCCAGGTCAGCGAAAGAAGGGAAAAATAAATTTTAAAAATAATAATGAAAATAATAATAATAAAAATGGCTGTGGAAAATGTTCATAAATCTTGGAAGAAACAGAGCAGGAAAGTAATAGAAATAAACAAACAAATTATTGGTACACACAGTACACATTAAAAAAAAAAGGAAAGCAAAGCAAAGCAAAGCAAGGCGAAAGGAAAGGAAAGGAAAGAGACGTTGGAAAATTGAGATGCTGGCTGGGGGTTGGTTGCGTTAGAGTTGTTCATATGTTAAAAAGGCGGAAAAAAGACCATCCTTTGTTTAAATAGAAGCGGTTTGCAACGACGAGCATCCCTTCACTAGTGGTAGTGCTATGTGGTTGTCGCTGTCGCGGATCTCTGGCTGTGTGGCGGCGAAGGAACGCCGGCGTTTACCAGCAGCTCAGCAGTAGAACGGTCCTGAGAGCTGTCATTTTCTGGAGAAGAAGCCTTTTCGGAATGAGCGGTGCTGCTTCCAATGTGAAGCGAGTAGTTGGCCAGGTGCTCGCTTTCCACAGCCAAGGCAGACAGCGCAAAGGTATCTGATGAAGGAGTGGGCATGGCACTGGCACCCAGCGGACGCTTGGGCAAAAAGTCGGGTGCAGAATCTGTTGATCCGGCTCGCGTGCTTGTGCTGAGGTCAAACGTCGAGGCGTGCTTGAGTCCATATGGCACCTCGGGCACCTTCTGGTTGCTTTGGATAAAGCCCCAGTTTCTGATGTTATTCTCGAGCTGCTCGGGCATAAAGTGCAGCTCGGGGATCAGATCCACTAGCGCGCTGAACAGCGGCCGTCCGCAGGTTTCGTAAAAGGCAATTTGGGACGCTGGCACATTGGTCTGGTCAACGACTATGCTTCGCTGCATGCCCAGCGACTCCTCGATGTTCCCCTGCAGCGTCACTTCGCGGTTGAGGCGCCGTGTCCACCGCTGCGATACGTTGAATGGCCGTGTGATGTTGCTGATATCGGCGCACTTGAGAATGCTCGCTGCCAGCTGGGCACGCTCGGCCTCGTGCTGCTGACCGGTCAGTGGAAGATTGGATCCAGTCATAAAGCGCTCGTACTGCGCCCTGCATTTGCCAATAAACTCGAAATGCCGCGCCATGTCTGTAGCCAGAATGGCATGCACAGCTATCCGCCGAAACTCCTCATAGTCAAACGTGGACTGCGCAGGCATGCCCGAGTTGGCCACCGTGCCCTTTCCATTTGGCGCAACAAACTCGTTGAAGAAGTAGGACATGATCATTGAGAAGCAAGCAGCATGGAAGTTCTCGAGAACAGACTGGTCGTTGTATATCTCGGCCAGCTGCGTGCGAGCACGGACCATAAAGGCATTGTTCAGACCAGGGTGGCCAAGGTCGTGGCACATCGACGCGACGACCAGCGCAATCACATCTGTCGGCCGCAGGATGCTGCGCACAGGGAACGAGGTCTCTGTAGGAGAGCGCAGCGACGACCGCCTTGGCTCTGTCCTGTTGAACATGCCGAGAGTATGCAGAATGTAGAACGTGCACTGTGTGACATCTATCGCGTGGTTGAAGTTGTGGTAAGGGTTGTCGTAATAAGCAGACTCGAGAATAGTCACAAACTTGCGCACACGGCAAGCACGGAGAGTCAAGTCGACACAAGCTGCGCTGTCCATAATCATAATAATAGCGCAGTCAACGAGCTCGCTGCGATCGAACTCGTAGGGGCAGAATGACCACTCCATTAGCCGCGACCGCAGATACTCTGCACGCGCACTGGTGATAAAGCCGTGGTCTGGGTCTTCCTCTTCGTCATTGCTACTTAAAGCATCGAAAGTAGAAGCAGCAGCAGTGCTTCCACAGTCTTCGTTGCCAGCTTCAGCATTATTGCCGCAAGCGCTGCTTTTTCCAGGGAGCGTGCTGGATATAGCAGGCACAAACTGACGAATAAAGTCTTCTTCAAAAGAAGAATTGCGCGTATCTGCTGTATAGGCGCCATTGACAGTGTTGGTGCGGATTCTACGCTGGAAGATCGTTTGTTGCGGTGTCCGTGTATTCGAGTCTCTGCCCTCGTCGTGCCCGCCTGAAATACCGCCTGCTCTCTCCGAAACGGTGGCTTGCGAGTCTTTGCAGCAGCAGCCAGACGCTGCGTTCGGATGTGTGCGACATGAAAAGACGTTGATCCATAAGCTGTGCACGGTTTCGGCCGATATCGGCTTGATAAGGTAGTTCATTGCGCCTAGGCTGGCGGCTTGTCGCATAAAGCCAGGGTCGTGTGTCGTGCTCATTGCTACAGACTTGTCCGAATTGGCAGCGCGACGAGAGTTTTTATCAGACACGGAGCAAGAGATGCAGTTAACCGAGTTGCGACGTTTATTAAAGTCCGCAGCGCCACAGCGTGTTTGATGCATCGATGTTACAGAGGATATGAGCGGCATGTTCGACGATGCAGATGCCAGTTGTGTAGAGGCCATTGTTTGGGCAGAAATATAATTTAGACAGGAAAAGAAAAATCGTAAATAAAATGTTGAAGTAGAAGATAGCAATAATTTAGTAGTGACTTTAGAGCGTTTCCTTGTTCAAATTCTTAGTAGACAAACCGGGTATATAATGAATTAAAAGCTAGGATAGAGAAGTGGGAGGAATGGCTGTATTTATAGTGTGGCGGCAGAATAAGTTAAAAAGGAGGATGAAAGAGTGGTTGTATATGTTTCAATGGGATAGAATGGGATGGGAAAAAACTGGAGGGGAGGAGAGCATGACGCTTTGTAACAAGCCAGGAACAATAAAAAAAGACAAATCAAATGACAACTAGAAGTACTGAGCGCAAAAAAATGTGGCACCGTTGGTAGAATTGGCCAACAGAAAAAAAACTAGAATAATAATGAGAATAAAAGCTAAGCTATATAATAAGCTTAATATATATAAAAGTAACGCAGCCAGTTAATGTGGTGACAGATAAATAAAGAGGGCGTCTAATAATAAGCAATGCTCGAAAAAAAATAAAAAAGACAACATAAAGATACTGGACAGAATGGCAGCTTTTTATTTTCTTCGACAAGCAAACTGCTATCTATTAACTGGAGCAAATGAAACAGCCTTAAAGCCTGGACACAGCCATGTGCAAAGAAAGCACGACACTTGCATTACTTGCATCCCTTCCTTTGGAAACCAAAATAAAAATAAAGAGGGCAAAATGGGCTTTAATAAATGGACTTGCGCTTTTAAAGAATGAAATTAGCTGAAAGATGCAGGCAGATCTCTCTTGCTCATCCCCGTATTCTCTTTCTTTTCTTTTGACTGACGCCTGCGATAGCTTTGGACTTTGCGCCATCTCAAGAAAATAATACAAAATGAGTTGAGATGATATATACAGAGCAGCCCTCATTCCCTTTATGTATACCAATACCATGCCACCGCCTATTAAAATACATAAATTTACATGGTGGTGCCACAGCAACAGTGACTCTCATTGAGCTTTGACGAGCGGAGATGGACATGGGGGATGGTGACAATACTTTAAAAGGATGGAATACAGATCAAGAGGATCTGAATTTGCAACAAGAGAGTGCAATGGGTTGTTGCAGTTTCATTAAGAAAAAGACTGTTTTTTTTGCTTTTTCTTTGGCGGAAATGCAAAACAAGCAAAATAGAGGGAGGGGAAGGATGAGCAGACACTAGAAAGCGCATTGCTTTTGCTAGTTTCTGAGCAAACATAATGAATATGCCAGATTCAACACAAAAAGAAAAGCATATAGCAATATGTGACACCTTGGCTCAGCACAAACCATTGCCACCCTCTCTCCAGCCAATGCATTTCCAACTCGATAAGCAGTCTGGTTAGAGAGCTGCTAAAACACGGCATATTCAATTTATTTGAAGTGTCAGAAGCATCAACAGATGTACAATGCAAGACAGAGACACTAGCAAACGGACTATGTGGAATGAATGCGCAAAAGGGAAATGCATATGCAAAAAGAAGGATTTTTGTGGCAGCAGCGTCGATCGCAGAAAAGGGGCAATTAAAACAGGTTAAGGAATTGCTGCTTTATTTTGTTCCACAGTTCGGCCTGCAACCTCTGAGCGTTGCGTTGAGTAAAAAAAAAGAGAGGAAATAATGTTTGGCAAATCTCTTGGCATAATGTTTTTTTTTTGAAAGCTAAAAATATTTTGCAGGACATGCGCTTGCACGGAATGACCAGCTCTCATATTCTCACAGTGGCAGAGACCATTTAAGGAAGGTCACAGCAAAAAAAAAGCAAGTGGATGACTAAACAAAGAATGCCAGAGCTTTCTGGTAAGTTGTATATAAAGAAAATAAGCTTATTTAAAACTAGATATACCATTCCCAATTCAATAGTAATAAGGACGTGATAGATCGGTGCAAACAAATAATTTGTCGATAAAATGTAAAAAGACAATGAAGCTATAATAGATCTTAGGACTCTATGTGCTGTCCTAGGCGAGGCGAAGACAAATGGAGAGAAGGAGAAAGATGGAGGGAGAGAGAAGCACAGCAAGTCAAGAAGGAGCAAGTGGCAAATCTAGAAAATCGGAATGCAACTAAAAGCAAAGAAAAAAAAGCATAACAAGGAGGAGTGCCTTATTGAGGCTTTGCCAACTGAAAAAAGGCCAAAAAAGCAAGAGCTATTTTATTTGATCCAAAACATTGATCTGTCTTTTTTGTATACTCTGGACAGTGAGAGGAGTAGGGGGTGAATTCATTGTCAGATCATTCAGGTAGCTGAACCGTAAAAGGAAGACTGTGCAATGGTCCGATCGGAGAAAACCCAATGGATGCATATTTATCTATAAACCGATTGCAATCGGGGAACGTTATTGCCTTACATATAACCAGCATGTCAAGAAATTAAGAAAGGAAAAGGACAGCGCATATATATGTGCACATGTGCAGGTGAGAATCTGCTTTGCTCATTCGTCAAAATGAGCAGATGTGGCTTGCTTTTGATGTCACAGTACCAGGGCCGATTCAAATGCATGTTCAAATCAAAAAAAAAACACTGCACTCATTTGAACAAGAACAAGAACCAAAAAAAGCCAATGAAGAGATAAGAGAACAACTAGGCGTATAACCACTGATCTGTCAGAACTGCTTACCTATCGGAGCTACATTGCGGAAAACGCCAATAGCGACGTAGTGGGCAATGACGCGAAGAAGCGCTAATCCGTATGGTCCAGACCCTCCTGAGTCGTCATTATCGCTATGTGAGTGGTCCAATTCCTGCTCATGGGGACTCGAGATGGGCGTGTAAATAGGACCAAAGTTTTTTGTTTGGCAGTCTTCGTCTGCTTCGTCAACCACGGTGTCGGTACTACCATATGTATCGTCGACATCGATAAGTACTATGATTGCTTTATTCCCCGTGTGATTAAAGATCCACCGCAACGCCGTGTCCCCAGATACCACAGCCACGACTACGAAAAAGAAACAGAAAAGAGGAGAACTGACAGTAAAAAAAAGATGAGTACAACGTAAAGCTCGAAAAATTAAATCTATGAGTAGCTCTGGTTATCTTTTGATCCTTTACAATCTAGAGCAGTACAGATAGCGATACAAATAAACTGAGATACAATTCATGCAGAGAAAAACGAAAGGCGCTGATAAAAATGTGCATCGTTATTGCAATACAGGTGTCAATATTTTTCTGAAACAGATCGAGTCTCTGCGGCAAAATGCCAGTCAGTCGGCCAACAGCTGTTGGCAGTTGCTAAATCTTCTGTAGCATTTGTGAGGGACACAAGAAGATGAGCTAGCAGCTCTAGACCATGAAAAAAAAACTGCTTTTTCAGCGATTGAGTAACTCACTCACTCTGAAAGAAACACAATAGAAACTAGGCATTTTCTTCATCCTCAAATTTGAAGATCCGCAGCGCTTAGTGCAATTATTGCAGCTTTTTTTCTACTGCTGAATCGATACGTTACCTTGGCCGTATATCTCTAGCAGCTCTTGGACAAACACTACATCGTCGCGTGCTGGGCCGGCTCTCAGCGTGGGGCTGCCTGCGCCTGCAGTATAATAGACGCCTTTTAAAAACTGCTTGTCAACAATAAGCACTGTGCAGCTGCCGGGAGACATCTGAATCGATGCAAGTGTAGATGCTGTGTTTGTTGTTGTTGTGGCAGCAATTTTGCGCCCATTGAGAACTGCTTCGGCGGTGCTGTTGCTTTTTATATGATGGCTCCGTGTTTCAGAAGACACCGCTATATCTGCCGACGTTTTTGCTGCTATCGTGGTTGCTGTATCCTCTGTGTCATCGCTGCTGGGCCGCATCGCTTGTAGAGTTTCGCTTTATTTTGTTATTTTTTTTTTGTGGGTGCGAGTAAGTGGTGTGTGTTCGTGACAGAGGTTTGCGTGATATATGTAAAGAAATGAATAATCAACAATAACAACGATAATAGTAAAAGAAATAAATAAGATAGTAAATAATAATAAAAGATGAGGATGGAGAAACAGGTCGGGCAAGGTGTGGACGGGACCAGAGCACACTACAGATCGATATAAAGTGGAAATAGAAAAAACGTCTTTTTTAGTCACACAGAGCAATGACAAAATAAAAAAAAGTTAGCCAGCAATGATGAGTGAAAGGGGGAAAGGAAGAGAAAAGAGAAGTCAGATCCAGCACTTAAATTTCCCGACGAAACCGGCCTGAAAAAAAAAAAAGAAAGGTAATGAAAGGCCCGATGGAACGGGTAGAATGAATGAATGAACGATGAATAGGATAGGATGGTCGATGAGGAATGGGCAAAAAGGGAGAGAGAGAAATAGAATAAAATAAAATAAAACGGGGATGGCTGGCTGGCTGGCTGGCTGTTTGATGGTGGTAAATGCGGCCTGGGTTTGCAG
Organism: Coemansia asiatica; assembly: GCA_027478445.1. NCBI lineage: Eukaryota > Fungi > Kickxellomycota > Kickxellomycetes > Kickxellales > Kickxellaceae > Coemansia > Coemansia asiatica. The sequence continues at coordinate 46,361 of JANBOH010000020.1, read as the reverse complement.
AGGCGGCTGGTGAACCCGAGAGACAAGAAAAAAGTAGTAGAATAGCCACAGCGACCAGTAGAATGCTGTGCCCCTCACGTCTTCGGAACTGTAATTCGGTTGGTATGGCAGTAGCGACAAAAAGGGCAAAAAACGCCCAGTCACCCCACCTTTTGTGCTTTTGGTTGGCCCTGAAAAACGTTTCTCTTACGTACAAAAAAAAAACAAGTGGTAGGGACAACAAAAACTAGCTCCGAATTGGTTTGACTTGGATGTAATTTTCTTTTGACACCGATAATTGTGATGCTATGCTGCTGACTCTGCTGTTGTTACTGTTTGTTATCGCACAACGCAAATACAAATCCACTACCAGCGAAAAATCTTGTCAATTATGTGTGCCTTTTTCCACTCTGCTGATGCTGATGCTGATGCTACTATTAGTTAGGCTCTCTGCTTGTATCTTTCAAACTATTGGCTAGTGATATATGCTGACGGCTGTATAACCTCACCTGCCACAAGGAAAAAAAGCTCACTGCGTTTCTGATCAATAAAAGGTATGATGGAATATGGCTGGAAAAAGAAAAAGAAATAGAAAAAAAAGTGGATTCTGCTCCAGTGAAAAGAAGCCTTGGTATTCGATAACGATCAATTGCTACCTTTGAATATGACTGACTGACTACTACTGATGCTGCTGCTACTAATATCAATCGCTTGCTTCCTTGCTTGCTATTAATCTAGTATACTGAACGAGATAAAATAGAATAAAAAACCCGATGGAAATTCTGTATGGAGCACAAAAAAGACGAGATAACGGCAGACAAAGTCCAGCAGTCGACTGTATGTCAACGGGAGCTTAAATGTCAAAAAAATGGCAATAAAACAAAAAAGTAAATAAAAAGTTGAATAAAAAATTATAAGTAAATAATAAAGAGATGAACGCTAGAATGCAGAGCAGAATTGCGCTTTGGCTTGCAGTTGCTGTGGCTCTGGCTCTTGCTTGCTGCAGGCGCTAATAAATGTTTCTGAAAAGGCTGTTTTTTTGCCACTTGAATGTGGTGATTTGTGGATGTGCAACTGTGCGTGCTGTGGGCGCGTGCAAAGTGCGTTTCACTTATTTTTCTGGTGCGACTCGTCCCAGCTAATGCAAGGCAGCAAGCGGGATTTTCCAGCTGGAATATAAGAAAAAGAATATATAGCAAAAAGCTTGCTCTAAAGAAAAAAAAAAGATTATAAAAAGATAGGAAATGGTCAGGATTGCTCTTTGGTCGCTTGAATTAAGTCGCTCTTTTTTGCAATAATGTGGCGGCTGACTCCTGCGCAATACCTTTTCAAATAACACTGACAAAAGAGTGTCGGTTAAGCAACTATAACCCGGAAAATGTAAAAAAAAAATATTGCTCTATATTAAGATATCAAACGCTTGATATAAGAAGAAAAAAGTAGAAATGCTATCCTGCACTAAAATGTCGTTATTAAAACTATCAAACAGAAGCAAAAAAAATAAGGAACAAGTAAAAGAAAGAAATTTATATTCTGAAAAAAAAAGAAATTATATTTTTTAAAAGTCTAAAGCCGATGCAGTACTTTTTACTTGTTCTGCTGTCTATTCCTGCTTGCGCATTGAGCGTATACCCACAGCAACAACTAGGCTGTGCTTCTATGTGCAACCAAGGGCAGAGAAAGAGAAAGAGAAAGAAAAGAGAGGAAACTTGCGGAGCGGGCGGGCAAGGCAAACAGCAGGCTAAGCAAGGCGCATATTCACTCGGGCAAAAAAAAATAACTAAGGGAACACAGCCATCACGTCGGCAAGCGGGGGAAAGCAAACAGGGACAACACCAGAAATCAACAATGGCTGTACGGCGAGAACAGGCAATAAGGCAACAAGGATACATTTTGCTCCCCTCATTGCCAGCCATTCTCTTTTTTTTTCCTTTGCGCTGTTGCTTGAAACAATTGCCCAGCGGCAAAAAAAAAGACAGAGGCAATAGAAAGAAGAGCTAATTGAGCCACATGCAGAGCAGTTGGAAAAAAGCCCCACTTTCCGCCCGAAATGCGCTGCCCGAGCGAGCCAAGGAAATATGTGTCAGAAGAGGCAAAAAAGAAAATTATAAACCAACTTACCCAGCTGATACCCTTGTCTCGCAGATACGCACATGCATCATACGCACATACGCTCGCACACACATGTGCACACACACTTTTAGCCCGAGAGCAACCCTGTTGGTGGGGGGGGTGCAAAGCCTGTCCTGTGATTACCATCCCCTCTCTTCCTTGGTTCTTTCTTATTTCATCTCAGCGGCGCTGCTAGCATTGTTGACCTAATGCGTGGTTGCGGGAGAGTTTGCAGTATTGGACACACATATACTGAGCCTGTATTGGTTGTGCAATTCCTGTCATCAATGACACGCACAAATATATATAAATATCTCTGCATCAGAAAGAAAAAGGAATTTGTTGGCAATTGCTATCCGATTGCCTGGGTGCACACAACGGGCAAAACCGAATTGAACATGGACATAGACGCTCTGTTGGTTCCATTTATATGCACATATAGCAGTGGAATGAGATTGAATGGCTGCTAGATACAGGGTGCTCTTCTGATGTGGCTCGCGCACGCACAGCGGCATTCTGTGAAAGTCGCATCATGCATCTCCCGCCTCTCACAAGCCAAGTGCTCTAGCCGCAATGTATGCACATATGCTGCACATTGGCTATCATCGTCATGCCTGGCAATGTGAAGCTGAAATAAAAAAAGCAAAATGCTTGATGAACTGCGGCGATGTATGATTATTTCCTCGCTTACCCGTTTTCTTCTAATAGAACAAATGAAAAATATCCAATGCAATATGCAGTTTGTGCTGCTCTCGTGTTTCATACATGGCTGGAGATAAAAAAAAACGAAAATCGCTAGAGCCAGTTTGCGTTAAAAGGATGTCGAAAAAAAAAACATTGCAATTTTATATTGATATGCTTTAATATATGCCAAATTTAATTAACTATATATTGTTACTGGTAGTGCTGATAAGTAGCTTGGCAAAAAAAAACAACTAAAAATCGGTTGCTTGTATGTTTGTTTGTAGTCTTTTTAATCATCAATTTTCAACAAAATCAAGCATTGCTAATTAATGCCCATAATATCCGCATGACATCGGCATATAACAAGTACTAAGAAGACTGAATTCGCCTTGTAAAAAAAATAATACCCTTTTCATTTGCTTTTTTATTTGGTATTTCTCTAGTATTTTTTCGTTACTGCGAATAAACAGTCTAATCCATTTTACGTGCATTCTGCAGCCAGCTCTAGCATGATTTTGTATTAGACTTTCAACAAAATTTTTTAAGCTATTATTTTGTGCCCTTTTTTTTTTTTTTAAAATTTATTTTATTTTTTATGTCTTTCTTTTCTGTTTCCCACACTATAGACTGAATGAAAACAATATATTTTGTGTTCTTGACCCAACAACTAGGACAAACAACCGTCGCTCCTTTAATTGAAACTTGGAGCGGACACATGCTTTAGTCTATTGTATTTTGCTCATATTATCACATCATATACCGCGCGCAACTTACCCACAAACATTCACTCGCTTCCACTCACAACTTCAAACAACTCTACTTGCCTATTTCTTTCTTTTTTTGTTTTTAAAACCAAGAACATCTGTATTCCCCTGTCATAATTCCCTGCTCTCGGGCATATTATCAGCCAAGCGCAACAATGATGCACCAGCCACCACGCGCCTCGAGAAACGCCTTTTCCAATGCATCAGAACATGACCAAAGGCAAAAACAATACCGACAAGAACAACGACAACAAAGGCAGGAGCAGCAGGAACATCAAGAACAGCTTTATCACGATGACAAACAGCAATCGAAGAGCAGATTTTCGGTGTTTTATTTTGCTCTAATTTACATCTATACCCTGACATTCAGCTTGTTAGAGAGCATTCCGTTTCTTGAAACACTGCTACAGCATTTGCCTCAGCCACAAAACCTAGTCAGCGACACATACCAGCCGATTTCCGACAAGGCGCAGCCAATATATGGCGTTTTTGAGGCACATCCACAGACAGATGCTTCTCTGCGTCAAAGCTACGAGGCTGAGGCTTTGTCTTCTGGAACCTTTGTCCACGAGAAACAGAAGCAGCAGGGAGGCAGTATGGGCAACTTGGAGTTGCGCAAAAGACGAGGCTCTTCAGCAGCATCGAATTCAACGGCATCGAGCTTTGGTGTGCCCCATTCTGCCAACGCACACATTTCAGGTACAAGCGCTGAGCAGACGACACCGAAGCGCGCAGGACGGGCACTGAACCTTGCTCCAGGAACTCCTGGCACTCCCGGCACTCCTGGAACGCCCTCGTCGATTATGGGCAGCAGCCATGGATCAGGTAGCCTAAAGAAGAAGACGCTGGTATTGGACTTGGACGAGACGCTTATTCATTCCTCGCCACAGGGCTCATACAGAGCGCACCATCGTATCGAGGTAGTCATTGACAAGGTCGCCTGCCTTTACTACGTGTATAAGCGACCGCATGTGGACTATTTCTTGCGCAAAGTCGCCGAGTGGTACAAAATAGTCATATTTACAGCATCGATGGCCGAGTACGCCGGCCCAGTGATTGATCTTTTGGACTCGCAGGGGAAATATATTTCTGACAGGTATTTTCGCGAGTCGTGTATTCCTCATGACTCGAGCTATGCCAAAGATCTTGCTGCGATTGACCCTGACTTATCGCAGATTCTGCTGATTGATAACTCCCCTCTGTCGTACTTTATCAATCCCGCAAACGGGATTCCTATCCAGCCGTGGATCAATAGTGATCCCAAGGATGAAGCCTTGCTGGATCTTTTGCCGTTGTTAGATGCGCTTCGGTTTACAGACGATGTGCGCTCTATTCTTTCTCTGAGACTTGTATAACCATGATCTTTATTTTTCGGTTTCTGTCTGATTTTGATATTTTTAATGTTTTTTATATATTATTGATTCTAGATGCTTAAAAAGTACAGAGCTGGTATGTTTTGTGTGCTTTTTTAATCAGATAGTTCTGGTTGTTTAGCTTGTCAATGACGTCGTTGAAATTTGTAAAGCGAAGGCCCATGTCTGATGCAATTGTAAGTAGCATCGAGTATGTAAACATGTTGTTGTATGTATCTTCGCTGATTCTATGCAGCTTTGCAACGAATCTACAAAAAAAAATTAAGAAATAAATGAACTTGTGTGGTTAGTAATTATATATAACATTTCAAACAGGTAACAATTAACAGTTGCCAAGACTAATGACAAAGAAAATGACGCATGGATTGTATAGATGAAATTGAAAGACGGTAATAATTAAAGAAAAAATATTGAAAGAAAGAATTCGTTCGTTCGAATATGCAATAGGTTGGTTGTTAAATTTAGGGAGCAATTGTAGTTTATCCTCTTCTCCCGATATCACCTTGTTGTTTTGTCACTGTCCATATAAATGTATGTCTGACAAACTAACAATTAGTGATCTAGGATGAAAAGAAAGTCATGAAGCAGTACGAGAAACGAGAGGAGGGATATGTGGGTACAACAAGGGGTTGTGCCTTTTTGTTCGGCAAAAAAAAAGCCAAATAAAACACCCCCTCAGTCTTGAATTGAAAAACAAAATAGCCATATATAACATACCTTTTGAGCTCATTAGTGTTGCTGGCGCCTGTGCCCATCTGTGAGCGACCAAAGTCCATAAAGCCATCTTCGTCCTCATAAGTCTGGAACAAGCTGTACCGCATGATCTCAATGACATCCTCGGCATCTTCCTTGGACACAACGACGCGCAGCTCGGCACGTGCACGCGCCTCTGCCAGCCTGACAAGGGCCTCGAGTTGCCTTGTTGTAATAGGCGTAGAGTCGATTGCCCGGTGGCTCTTGCGCAGCTCCAAGTAGAATTCTTTGAGCTTTTGCGTGGCCTCTGCTGACAGACGCGGGTGCACGTATTTACGCGCATATGCGACGTACTTGCGCAGAAGGCCAGCTGGAAGAGGATCGATGGTTTCGCCTGCACGCAGGATCAGCTGCTCCTTTAGGCTGCGTGCGCCGGTTCTCTCGCTGGCTGGATTCTGCGAACCGCTTGCTTGCGGTTGCGGTTGCGGTTGCGAATACTGACTGCAGCTACTAGTGGAAGCAGCAGTTGGCCCAGCGGCCTTAGACCCTGAATGCAAAGCCATTACGTGTTCCGACAGAAACCGGTCCATCTCGGCATCAGGGCTGTCGAGAAGAATGAAAACCAGGTCAAAGCGAGAAAGAAGCGCGCTGTTGATCTTGAGGTTCTCCGAAACAGTCTTCGCCTTGTTGTAGTGGCCTCCAGCGGGATTAGCAGCAGCTATGACGCTGGTGCGAGCCGGCAAGCTGCACACAAGCCCGCCCTTAGCAATGCTGATCGACTGCTGCTCCATGGCCTCAAGCAATGCGCTGTGTTCCGAGCCGATCTTGTCAAACTCGTCTATTGCGCAGCAGCCCATGTCGCTGAGAACCAGGGCACCGGCCTCCAGCGCAAAGTCGCCCGACCCGGCCTCCTTGACTAAGGTCACGGTGAGGCCGCTCGACGAGATGCCGCTCGTTCCGCATACGTAGACGCCGCGAGGCGCAATCTGCCCGACGGCAGACAGCATCTGCGACTTTCCCAGGCCCGGATCGCCGACGACCAGCACGTGCGAGTCGCTGCGGATGGCCATGCTGCTGCGATCGGTGCTCTGGCGCTTGCGGGCACCGAACAGAGCCAGAATTATGCCGGCCTTGACCATCTCGTGGCCAAAGATGCCCGGGCAGAACGAGTGCACCAGCAGCCGGAACAGCATGGGCTCCTGGAAGACCTTGTGGATAAACTGATAGTCTTTGGCCGAAAAGCTAATTCCGTCCTTTGTCGCCGAAGACTCGGTTTCTGCGCCTGTCTTGCCGCCGTCCCTGCTCAAAGAGAGCCTGCCGGGAAACGCTGCAGAAGTGCCTGGCTCATCAGCATCCTCTTCGCCACCGCCGCCGCCGCCGACCTTTGACAGCGAGACAGCGTCGATGTACAGGATGTACAGAGAGTTGGCGCGTGCCTTGCCCTTGCCCTCGTCAGACATGGTGACCTTGACTATGCCCGTGCAAGTGACCACGTCTCCTGGGACAACGGTATCGACCAGGTCGCTGACAAGCTCCGCATCGATGCTGCGTGGAACACGGCCGGGGTCCTTTGGATCGTCGTTGATCTTCTCCTGGATCCTAATCTGCTGCCAGTCGATGGCCCTGGTCCCCGATCCGACCTTTCTGTTGACATCGAAGACGCGGTTCTTGCATCCCGCGGTAAGACACTTGCTGGGCATCTCATACTTGCCCTCGACAATCTTAACCAGTTGAGGCCGGCCGCACTTGGAGCACACAAACTCTGCCTCGACCAGCAACGGCTTGACCGTCGACGTGCGCACGACAGTTCCACGTACAGTGACAAGCTTGCCAACCAGACTAGACTTGAGGTGCTTCATATGTGTCAGGGGCTCGTGGTACAGCAAGTGCACGGGCAGTTTCTGGTTGCCTATGAGGTACTCGGACGTGGACCCGTACTCCTCGTTTATCACCAGGCAGACGGCGACGCCGAGGCAGCGCAGAATGTGCTCGGGCTCATCGCGCACTCTTTGCACAAAATCGGGAACCGGGGTGCTCTGCGCCATTATCGAGTAGTCGAACAGACACGGGCCTGTTGGCTCCATCAGGAACGCCTCGGGGCGGGTCTTGAGATACGCTGCGAGGCTGCGGATGTCCTGCAGATGCTCGTCGGAAGCTGCATTGAAATCCTGGCGTGGAAAGTAGATCGGCCAGTACCGGCTTATCACTGATCTCGAGTACTCGCTGCTGCCTGAGCCAGGAGGATTGAGTCTGTTGGTGCCGGCCATCAATTAATATATATATATATTTATATGTGTGTGTGTGTGTGTTAGTGAGTAATTGAAAATGAGGATAAATTTATAATAAAAACAAAATTATTGAAAATTTTGAAAGCGCAGCAAAATTTTTTTCAAAATGGTTATTTCCATAACTTTTTTTTCCAACCTGTGAGGTCATCTTTTTTTTGGGGAGAACTAGAATTCATGACGACTTGCTTCTTTTTTCATCTTTTCTGTTCTTGCTTTCCTCTATTTCCGTTTCTTTTATTTATTAAGCCATTATTATTATTTATTATTATTATTATCTTCAGCATTGCAAGCAATTGAAGCAAAGCGAGTTGCGCAAATTTACAACTAGGTTACTTCCTGAAATCCATAGCAAAAAAACTAGCATATGACAACAGAGCAGCTCTCCAAGAAGAACAACGGTGAGGATGCTGGCGCACCACCGCTGGTGACTCAGGATGTAGCTGGCGCCAGCGAGTCTGACGCTTCAACAGCATCTCCTCTGCTACAAACACAAGACGAAGCCCAGGGGGCCGGCGATGAAAGCAAAGGCGCAGACAAACCAGCAGAGCAGATTGGGCATGCTCCTGCTTCAGCAGATATAGTGTCATCAGGGGATAGTGCTGTGGCTGTGGCAGTGACACAGAGCTCAGTTGGCACAAGCAAGCACACAACAACCACTATAAAGTCAAATGCTACTACGTTCAGCGATAGAGAGAACAAAGAAAACAGTAGTGGTAGCGAAGCAAACGACCATGAAGACTTTATCAGCGTCAATGCTACAGCCGATGCCCTCCAGGAGATCAGTCTTGGCGAAGAAGCCGGAGGAGTGCGGGCAATGGGCTCGTCGCTCACAGGCTCTGTTGCCATTGGCGACCTGGGCGCCGGCAAGCCCTCGCCAGCAGAGGTGGCAGCGGCGATTCTGCTCAAGGACTCCGATACAGCGCGCGCATTCGGTGCCCGAGGCTTCCAAGGGTCGGGCGAGTCAGACAGAACAGCGATCGGTGCCCTTGGTGAGTCATCTACCAGCCCGCGTGGCCAGCCTGAGATCGCCGAGCTGAGCGACACAGGGGACATTGGCGGCGAAGACTATGATGATGACGACGACGACGACGACGACGACATCGAGGAGAAGCAGCGGCGTTTGTTCCGGCTGGCCGCGAAGCGCAGGCAGCAGAAGGAGAGGATGGCGCGGACCGTGGTTTCTTCCGAGGAGGTCGAGGTTTTGCGCAGCGGGCTGTCCAGTGCTCGCGAGTGCTCTTCGCCTGTCGAGCTGCGCATAATCAACGGCGCTTATCCTGAGGGACTGCGCGGCAGCCTGTACTGCGTAGGCCCAGGCCGCTTCGAGGTCGCGTACAACGTGCAGCGCGAGCTGGAGCAAGCGACGCGCACGTTCCACTTTGGCCATATAATGGACGCTCTGCCGATGCTGAGCAAGGTCTCGTTTGATCCCAAGCAGGCCACGGTCACGTATATGTCGCGGCTAATAGCCAAGCAGGCGGCAGGGCGCATCCAGGCGGAGCACGGCGTCAACACAAAGGTGCCTGGCGCGCTGTACCAGTCCGACACCAACCAGACGTTCCTCAACAAGTTTATTCCCAAGGCCTCGCACTACTCGACGCCCGAGGGCGAGAGCTGTGGCCAGGACATCCAGCTGTTTATGCCGCTGCAGGGCACAAGCCAGACAATCGTGTGCACCAACCACGTGGGCGCTCTGCAGAACATCGACCCGGTCGACCTGCATCCTCGCGCAATTGTCGAGCTCAAGGACATCAACCCCGAGTTCAAGGGCTCGCTCAGCTGCCCCCACATGCAGTACGACTCCGACGCGCGCGAGCACTTCACTGTTATGCAGGAGGTCGGGTTCCGGTCGACCACATACACCGTGGTGGCTATCAGCGAGTCGCAGCCCGAAGGCTATGTGGTCGCGAGCTTTGTCGCTCAGGCATCGGTGCTGCACAGCTTTGCCATAACCCACGACTACATCGTGGTGCCCGTGTACCCGTACACCGCGCCCATCGGTGGCATGTCCTACCGCTGGGGCGACTCGCTGCTCGAGACGCTTTCGTTCGACATCACCCGGTCGGTGCACTTTTACGTCATCAGCCGCGAGTACCGGCGCGTGCAGTGCGTGTACCAGGCCCCGGCCTTTTTTGCCATGCACCAGATCAACGCTGTGCAGGAGTCGGCCACTGACTCTATCAGCATCGACCTGGTTGCCTATGAGGACGACGCTGTGCTTCGGCGTCTGATGATCAAGGATATGCGCAAGCCCAGCGTGGACTTTTCGATTCCCTCCGGCTATGCACGCAGGTACCAGCTCAGCGGCGTCACCATGGAGGCCACAAAGTTTGTCGAGTCCAAGGGCCGCCCATCGCTTTTCCCGCCAGCCCACGAGCTGCTTTTGCGTGTCGAGTCAATTGAGCTGGCGCGGATCAACCCCATGGTTGCCGCCAGACCGTATACGTATGTGTATGGACTCAGTCATGTCGAGAGGCTGCAGGGACTTCCGGCTCATGTCGCAAGCACGACTATGTACAACTGCATTGTGAAGCTGGATATCAATAATTCGTCTGCGAGGCCGCTGGTCTGGTCGCGCAAGCACTGCTATCCCTCGGAGCCTGTGTTTGTGCCACACAGCGATAAGGAGGACGACGGGTATATTGTTTCTTTGTTTTTCGACAGCATGCGGATCACTAGCTGCGTGCTGGTTCTGGATGCCAAGACGTTCAAGGAGCTGATGATCGCGCAGCTGCCATCGGCTGTGCCGCTGTCCTTTGGCCATGCCAAATTCAGCATATGAATGACCCAAGGATTTTTCCCTTGCAAAGGATACAAGTTGTCAGTGAGAAAACATATAAATAAATAAATAAATGAATGAATGAATAAATAAGAATTTCTAAACGGAAAAAAAAAATTACAGCGCTTAACTAATTGTTTCAGATACATCTGTTACTTCTGTTTCTTTGGCTCATCGTCGGACTGAGTCGAGCGATTGGATACGGGCTGACGGATCATTTCGCGCTTGATTCTCTCAGTCTCCAAAAAGTCAGCTCTAGCAAGCGGAATGACCAGACAGCGGATGGTGACAAACAAAAGCCCAACAAGATTGCCCAGAAACGCGCCCATGACAATCGGAATCGGCCATTTCTGCCACGGACGATCCCAGTCCATCGGGATAAAGTAAGCCGCTGCCCAGCTCACACACATCGTACACCAGAACATGCCCGATGCCCATTTCTCAGGCACCGTCTTGGGCGAAACCGCTAAAAGTGCCTTGCGCCACGCATTGACCTCGGGTTTCAGCAAAAGGATCGCTGGCGTAACGCTCAGAAACGCAACGTTGACAGCCGCTGTAAACGTCTCCATGTGCTGCGACAAGGCTGGTGCTCCAAAAAGCACAAGCACCAGGGAGATCGCTACTCCGGATGCCAGAGTGGCGAGTGCCATTTTGAGAACCGCGCCAAGACGGTCTTTTATGCTCTTGGAACGGCGCTGGCGGTTCGCTGGTGCCCGGAAGCAGTAGATGTCGGCAAAGGTCAGCAAGGCATAGTACACAAATAGTATGGTTGCTGAGACGCTGAGGTACTTGGCTGGTGTTTCGTAGAGATTGAGGCCCTTGCGTGGTGACACTAGGGCGATTGCGCTGAACATGCCACCCAGCATCAGTTCGACGCCGTTGGCCTCGATCGGGTACTTTTTGCTATCGTCTTTTTCATCAGAGATTATGTTTTTTGACGGACTGCCTTCTTTCTTCGAGCCCATACTGAGATAAAAAAATAAGTAAATGAAAAAAAAAGACTAGAGATAAAGAATGAATACAACGAAAATGAAAAAAAAAAAAGATAAATGGCTGGAGGGAAATAAACTATGTTTGTTTAGTTGTGTTGTACAAAAAAAAAAGATTGACAAGCTAAATCAAATTAGAGCAGTTTCTCTGGCGCGTGCCGATTGGCTGGAAATCAAATCTCAAAAAAAAAAAAAAAAAAGCTGCATTTTAAACCACAGACAAAACAAAAGTATATCCTTGCCCTTAAAGGAACTTTCTTTCACTAGCACTAACAACACATATTCTGGCTTTTTTTCAGCTCATCTTTTTTATTTAAGGCAACTGTCATTTACCTAATCTAAATTGTCTAAACATCATTTGTTCTCATCTCTTTTATTCTCATCTTTTAAATAATACACTAATACTTTTCTACTTTTGAAAAAAAAGAAAGAATGGATTTCGAGGCTATCGAGGACCAAGATGGAGTGCGCTGCTCGTGGAATGTTCTTCCAAACACGCGCATCGAAGCGACTCGCTGCGTAGTACCCGTATCGACACTGTACACGATACTCAAGGACCGACCCAACATTCCACCAGTAATGTACGAACCAGTGATGTGCAAGGCGCCCTGCCGTGCAGTACTGAACCCGTACTGCCAGATAGACGTCCGCGGCAAGCTGTGGATCTGTCCCTTCTGTCTGCAGCGCAACCAGTTCCCACCGCACTACAGAGACATCGCAGCACACAATCTGCCGCCAGAGCTGCACCAGCAGTACACGACCATCGAGTACACCATGGCTCGGCAGTCGCCTGTACCGCCGGTGTTTATGTTTGTGGTCGACACGTGTCTCGAGGAAGACGAACTCAAGGCCCTCAAGGACAGCCTGATCCTTGCACTATCATTGCTGCCTCCCAATGCGCTGGTTGGTCTTATTACCTATGGGACCATGGTGCAGCTGCATGAGCTGGGATACCAGGAATGCGCCAAGTCGTATGTGTTCCGCGGGTCCAAGGACTACAATGTCAAGCAGATCCAGGAGATGCTTGGGATAGGATCAGGCGTGCGCAACCAGCCGGGAGCAGCGCCGCAGCATCAGCAGCACATGGCGCAGCAGACTTATGGTGCCGAGCGGTTTGTCCAGCCCGTGGAGCAGTGCGAGTTCACGCTGACCAGCATCCTCGAGCAGCTGCAGCGCGACCCGTGGCCCGTAGCCAGCGACCGCCGTGCCCTGCGCAGCACTGGCGCGGCTATGGCCGTGGCCGTGGGCGTGCTGGAGACCGCGTTCCCCAATGCAGGCGGACGCGTGATTCTTTTCTGCGGTGGACCAGCGACCCAGGGACCCGGAATGGTCGTTGGGCCCGAGCTCAAGGAGCCCATGCGCAGCCACCACGACATCGAGAAGGAGTCCGACAGACACTACCGCAAGGCCGTCAAGTTCTTCGAGGCCCTGGCTAAGCGTGCAGCCAACGCAGGCCACGCGGTGGATATTTTCTCAGGGTGTCTGGATCAGGTGGGGCTTGCAGAGATGAAAAGCCTAGTCAACTGGACCGGCGGCCACATGGTGCTCACCGACTCGTTTGTTACGGCCATTTTCAAGCAGTCATTCCAGCGTGTGTTTGAGAAGGACGAGCAGGACCAGCTGATGATGGGCTTCAACGCGATGGTCGAGGTCCAGACGACCAAGGAGCTCAAGGTATGCGGCCTGATTGGGCCTGGAATCTCGGCTGCTAAAAAGACAGCCATCGTGTCTGATACCGAGATCGGCGTCGGCGGCACCTCTGCATGGCGACTGGCAGCGATCAACCCTCGTACCACCGTGGGCATGTACTTTGAGGTCGCCAACCAGCAGAGCCAGGCGCTGCAGCCCGGCAGCCATGCTTTGGTGCAGTTCTCCACGACCTACCAGCACGCGAGCGGCCAGTATCGCATGCGCGTAACAACCATTGCGCGCAACTGGGCCGAGGGCGCGTCGCCCGAGATAGCCGCATCGTTCGACCAGGAGGCCGCTGCCACTTTGATGTCGCGTATCGCGGTGTTCAAGTCGGAGGTCGACGAGACAGCCGATGTTCTGCGCTGGCTCGACCGCATGCTGATCAGACTGTGCCAGAAGTTTGGCGATTACCGTCGTGATGATCAGGCTAGTTTCCGCCTAGGTCCCGGGTTCTCGATCTACCCGCAGTTCATGTACCATTTGCGTCGGTCGCAGTTCCTGCAGGTGTTCAATAGCTCGCCCGACGAAACTGCGTTCTACCGCCACTGTTTGTTCCGCGAAGACACCAATAACTCGCTGACCATGATCCAGCCGTCGCTGTCCTCGTATGGTCTGGAGGGACCGCCTGCCCCGGTTGTCCTGGACTCTGCTTCGATGAAACCAGATGTCATTCTGCTCTTGGATTCTTTCTTCCATATTCTGATTTGGCACGGCGAGACTATCGCTGAATGGCGCAAGGCCGGGTATCACGAGCAGCCAGAATACGAGAACCTGCGGCTGCTGCTCGATGCGCCTGTGCAGGAGGCCCAGAACCTGCTTGTTGAGCGCATGCCGGTGCCCCGCTATATCGTGTGCGACCAGAATGGATCGCAGGCACGCTTCCTTGTTAGCAAGCTCAATCCCTCGACCTCGTACAACAGCGCTAACCAGTATGGTGGCGGCGAGGCTGTGCTGACTGACGATGTCAACTTCCACTCGTTCCTGGCAGCACTGAGCAGCCTGGCAGTCAAGGGCAGCTCCTAAGAAAGATTAAACTTCTTTTTTGTTTTCTTTTTTTTTTTATGATATCTATTTAATCCAGAGCTAAAACGGTTTTCAATTAGTGTCTAGAGCTTTTCCTTGGTGATCTGGTTTGCTAGCTCAATGAGCAACCGCGTTGGACGGCCCGACATTCCCTTGTGGTGGTGGCCGGCATTTGTGGTGCCTTCCATAGGACCGGCAATGTCCAGATGAGCCCAGCGGGGGAGCGATTCGTCGTTGTTCTGGTCGCGAGGAACCGTTTTTTCCTTGCTAGTTGTATCGCGCACAAAATAACGCAGAAAGGCAGCACCAGTGCATGCGCCAGCCTCAGACTTGTTGCCAATATTGGACAGATCAGCAACAGGCGACTTGAGCATCGAGTCCCAGACATCGTGCAGAGGCATGCGCCACACGGGCTCGTCGGATGCATCAGAGGCAGCAGAAATACGTGACCACAATTTGGGACTGGGCGTAAACACGCCAGTGTACAGCTCGCCCAGGGCAACCACCATGGCACCAGTAAGCGTGGCCACGTCAATGATATTCCGCGGCTGATGCTTCTCCACAGTATAGTGCAGAGCATCGCCCAAAACAATGCGGCCTTCGGCATCAGTATTCATAACCTCGACAGTGAGCCCAGCGCGCGATGTATAAATGTCAGAGACTTTGATGGCACAACCACTGACCATGTTTTCGCAAAGAGGCACGGTGGCTACTACATTGATGGGCATCTGGAGCTTTGCAATGGCGCGCATGGCAGACACCACAGCTGCGCCGCCGCCCATGTCACCTTTCATCAGATCCATGTATTTGCCGGGCTTCAGGCTGTATCCTCCAGTATCAAACGTGACTCCCTTGCCGACCATCGCCAGGGAAACGTCCTTTGAGGATGCATCGCCTTTGTAGATTATCTCGACAAAACGCAAAGGCTCTTCTGATCCACGCGATACAGCGAGCAGGCCGCCCATGCGCTGCTCCTCGGCCCACTGGGCATCGTACACATTGACCACGATATTGGACAAGCTCTGTAGCTGTTCCTTTACTTGCTGTGCAAAGATCGTTGGGGTCATAAAGTTGGCAGGCGTGTTCGTCAGATCGCGGGCCCAGTTCTGAGCCTCGGCATAGATCTCGCCAGCATGCCATCCATCAGCCCCCTCCTGCTTCTGCTGTGTCTCATCAGCCATATATGTGATACGCCTGGGCTTATCGTCGGCTGCCTTTTTTGTTTTAAACTGGTCAAAGCTGTAAAGCGCCAAGGCAGCGCCCTCCGAAGCAGCCTTTGCGCTGGGCATAGGGCCTACGGAAACGCTGCTGACCTTGTTTGCACACAGACGCTTGATGCCATTAGCCACGGCCATGCGGACCACCTCGTTCTGCTGCTCCTTTGCAGACTCGGATCCAAGACCCACCACGGCGATCTGCTTCTTCAGGTCGTCGCTGAGCATCAGGTGCACTGAGCCGCTTTCTCCTGCATGATGCCCAAGGGCGCTGACATGGTCCAGGATGTGCTTTTGCTGAGAAGCGGCCAGGGCAGCTTGATCTGCGCCGCAGAGCTTGTTTGAAGAGAAAAGACCCAGGACCAGGCCCTCTTTGGCCTGAGACAGCAGTGTACGCGAGGTGGCAATTGCGCGCACAAGTGGGGATTTGGTGACAGCGAGCCCAGCCGTGCGCGAGATCCTAGACAAGGTCGAAGAGTACATTGCGTCTTTTTATTCTTCTCTTTTTGCAGATAAAACGGGATTAATCTATCGAAAGTAAAAAAAAAACATTTTAGATAAAGGGATGAAAGATAGGGAAAAAAAAAAGAGAAAGCTAAAATAATTTGTTTTTCGTTTTGATTACCATCATCACCATCATCATAACCAAGAACGAGTAAAAAAAAACCTGCTTAAGCATTGATCAAGACCCGATTTCTTGGTAAGCTCCGAGCTTAGATTTCTTGATCAAGGCACGGAAAATAAAAGAAGGAAAACCATCGCAGAAGCCCATCCCATTCATGCAGAGACATTCATATTCTACAGACCTGGCTCAGTTCTAGGTATCAGCTTTTTTTTTAGCTCTACAAGACATAGAAACAAGCAGTTCCAAAAAATATATGCATCTCTGCGACCTTCATGCATATGTGTCTGTGGCTTATTCAAAATTTGGCCGCTATATGAACACCCGCGCCCTTTATTGCATCCTTTCCTTTGGCTTTTGTTGCTAGAGGATAATATGATAAAAAAACAGAGCGCAGCAGGATCCGAATCAAAAGGCCACAAAAGGACCATTAATTCTATAAGCCTTGTTTCCCCTCCCTCCCCTTTCAGCCCCTCTTCATAAATCCCAGCTGTGGACCACAGAAGGCGCATAGAATAAATTGTGGTTGACATTGTTGCAAGAAATGGTCTTTTTATTGTAAAAGATCAAAACATGAAATGGAAAGGGAAAGGGGAAAAAAAAAGAAAGCACGCATTAACGGCATGTTTTTGTCTCTTTCCCTCCCCTTTTTGTTATTATTGCCATTACAGTTATTAATTGTGTTTCATTTGTTCCTTTTTATTTTTCTTGCTGTTCATTATTGTTTTATTCTATGGTGAACTAAAGGATAGAAAGGAACAGACAGACCATGTTGCTCAATGGCTGGGGCTGCAAATGCCAAGCAAAACGGGCAGTGTATATATAACGAGGATGTGCTGTCTAATGATGAAATTGGCGAGACAAAAAAAGCAACACATGTGGAATATTCTTTTCATAATCTATATATATAGTTTTTGTTTATAAAGCACAAGGTTGTGTGTTTTTACGTTTAAAAGAAAGTGTTGGTCAATAGATCCTTTTTAACAATTGCTCTTTTCTTTGGTATATCTTTACATATATTACATTTTTCTATTATTTTTCAGAAGAATATAACGATTTGCAATAGAATAATGATTTCAACGATAAAGTCAGTGTCTTCGCTTAGCAGCGAGCTCTCAGAGGACAGACAGACGGTGGCCAGCACCAGCAACACGCTGACGATGCCCGAGGACGACATCTGCGCGCGGCTAGACCGGGTCAACGCATGGCGGCTAGACAGACAGTGCGCGGCGCTTCCCAGCCCACCACTCCGCACACACAACAGCAGCAATATTACTGCAATGGGTGGAGCTGGGGGAGGGATGCTAGAGCTAAGCGACATTTTGCACAAGGCAAGCAAGCTGCAGGCGCAGCGGTTGAGCAACCAGGACTTTGCACGCAAGAAGCCGCAGCTGGGCCCGGTCAGGAATGCCGAGACGGACAGGGAGACATTTTTGGCTGGCATTGCGCGCGGGCTGGGGCAGCTAGGCGACGAGATCCAGGAGCAGCGGTCGGCGCACGTGCATCCGCGCGACCATATGCGCCGAGTGGTCCTAGCGTCTGTCCAAAGGCTGCACCACATGGGTACTCCGGCGCTGAAAAGGGACATCTAAGCAGGGAAATGGGGAGTAGGGGGGATGACTAGGGGCCATAAAGCAAGCCGTTTTTGCGTATGTTGCTATTTTTTATATTCAGCAGCTTCGACTAAACTAAAAAAGACAATTAATGTTTATTTTCTGCTTTTCTATTCATTTTGTTTACTAATAAAATAATGGCGGTTGTATATGCGGTTCTAGCGCTGGCCTTGGTGCCGCTTGTGTGGGCTCGGGTGCGGCCGACGCCGTCTGTGCGCGGACGCGGCGTGGTGATCGTGGGCGCATCGTCGGGGATCGGCAGGAGCCTTGCGCTCGAGTACGCACGCAGGGGCGCCGATCTGCTGCTCTGCGCCAGACGCAGCGACCAGCTGCAAGCGGTAGCCGACGAGTGTCGCGCGGCATCAGGCAGGCAGGCGCTGGTAGTGGCCGGCGACATCACGCAGCGGGACACTCAGATGGCGCTGCGCGACGCGGCTCTCTCGAGGCTAGCAGCCGTAGACTACCTTGTGCTCAACGCCGGCGTCATCTCCGTGCGCCCGGTAGCCGACGTCTGGCTAGCTGACGCGAGCCGCGCCACAGCCGACTCAATGGACCATGCGATGAACCGCGTCATGGCGGTCAACGCCAACGCGCCGGCACTTGTGGCCGGGCTCTTCCTGCCTTTGCTTGCTGCTAGCCGCGGGTGCGTCGTGGTCGTGGGCTCAGTGGCCGCATTGGTGTCTGCGCCGACGCGGTCGCTGTACTCGGCGTCCAAGCATGCTGTCGAGGGATACTTTGCTGCGTTCCGCATGGAGGTGCAACATCTGGGCATCGCCGTCACCATGGTGCATCCGGGCACCGTCGACACTGACCTGCGGCTGTCTGCTGTCGATATGTCTGCTGGTTCCGCTTGTGCTGGGTCTCATAGGGGCAAGATGTCGCCGCAAAAGTGTGCGCGTCAGATTCTACGCGCCGCGGCTCTTAGGCAGCGGCTGCTGGTCACGCCCTGGCCGTACTGGGTGGCCGTGGTGCTGCACCGCATTGCGCCTGCGCTGGTCGATCGGCTGGCGATGAAGAAGTACGGGCTGTGAGCTCCTGCTCATTGGCTCGTCTCTTTCACAGTTCCCTTTTTTATTTATTTTGGCAGACCTGAGAGCTTGCTGCAGGTCTCTCTTGTCCTTTAGACTTTTTTTTTAATATAACGCGCAAGCCATTGTGCGATGAGTAGAATGAGGGAGCCAGGGGAGCCTTGCTCTTTCTCAAAAAGACAGCTGGCAAGACGTAATAAAAGGAGGCGTATTCCTTTTTTTTTTTCTTCTTGCAACTGCTTTTTGTCTTGTCAGCGACGCTGCGCGTCCAAAAGCAGGCACTTATTCCCTTTGTTTGCGCACAAGTCCTGTGCAGCCCGCGTCCAGCAATACGCTTTTTGGTCTTTTCAGCTGAGAATAAAAATGAAGCATAGCCTATGAAGGGGGGGAGAGCCTGGTTGCTGAATCTCATTTCATATTATTTTATCAGCATCTTTTTTCTCTACCTTGTTTTTTTCTTTCCCCGCCTCTTGGCTTCATATTTCCGCTATATTTTCCTTGTTTCTTGCTTTTTGTTTCCAGCTACAGCTCCAGTCTGCGTATCCTGATATACCCCCTCAGTTTTAGTCCAGCAGTTGTTCCATTTTCAGAGAAAAAATGCTTCCCTACAGCGACTCCATCTACTCGTTCGACACGCGCGCGTCAGTCGACTCGACAAGCTCTCGCGTCTGTCTGCTCTCAGCCATATCGCCAGTCTCCGTAGTCTCCACCCATACGGACAGAAACCCAGCGGAGCTCGACAACATCGTAGCGTTCCAGCAGCGCACGCAGATGCACTCGCTTGTCAACCAGCGGGTGCAGCTGACGTCGGCCCAGAGACACAACATGCAGATGGCCGAGCTGGCTTCGGCTGTGGGCCGCATGAGTGCCCTGAGATTCAGAGACCAGGAGTTTGCCAACGTTCCCGTGTGTGCAAGACTTCGACGCGCTACTGATATTGAAGGGTATTTTAGACGCTTGGATAGAATGGATGTCGATAAGCTTAACCGCCAGCAGCGTTACTCGCCCCCGCCTGCCATGCCTGCGGCCATTGCTCAGGTCTAAAAGCCAATATTCTTCTGCTTCTATCTTGTACCATTCATTTCCCTGGGAAAAAATAGTGTTTTTCTTGGTATCTTCTGGGCTGGGCCCCCTCCTGATATGTCTTTTTTAGCCAAATGACGCCTCACTCTGTTCTGTTGCACTCTTTCCATGTCACCATGCTTCATACCATTTCATTTTTTTCCCTCGTCTGTTTGTTTGTCTGTTTTTCTTTTTGTCAATGTGAGCTAACACACTCTACAACTAGCAAATATCAGTTTTATCTTTGTCACTCAGTAAACAATTCTTCTTTTAAAAAACAGCTAAACATTTGGTTTATTCAAAATATAGAAAATATAGAAAGAAAGTAAGAAAAATTTTGGTTTAGAGCGCCTGTTCGTCCACAGCCGTTGCCAGGCTTTGCACAATATTGTTGCTCATAACCTCTTCCACAGTGCTTTCCAGATGTCTCTTGGGATCCTGCTTTCCTACATGACGCGTCTTAAGCTGCTCCGCCGTCATCGATTGCTCCTCCTGAACCGACTTTGTGTAAGCTTCCGCAAGCTTCAACATCTTTCCCACCGCCTGCTGATTCTCCCCACAGTGCGCTTCAAAGCTCTGCATACTCATTCCATGCGACCACTGCTTCTTGTTCAAGTTCAAAAGCATCTTTTCTTCCAGCTGGTTCTTCCGATAATCAATAGCAATCGAATAATAATGCCGATTTAGCCCGTGGATCAGCGCCTGAATACTGGGCTTATGAAGCTGTCCAATGTTTGACGTCGACTGTCTCGGCTCCACACTGGTAACTGCCATAGATGTGTCTATCAAACGGAACGCATCAATCACCACTTTGCCACGCACAGACTGGATAGGGTCAATGACCACCGCCACAGACCGATTATTCAGTCTCTCGAACGCCTGCTGTGTATTGATATCCACGCTAGAAAGCCAGCACCCGAATCCTGGGTGTGAATGGTACCAGCCTACCACCGACTCGGCTCTCCCCGTTTGCTTCAGCATCTCCATCATTGCCGCCTGGTACGCCTCGTCTATGGCCTCAACTGATACTCCTGTGCCTGCTTGGGGCATTGCAAATACATCGACTACTCTTACCGTGTAGTCGTCAACGAATACGCCGAGCATCAGGCCCATTACTTCCATGGGGACTCCTGCGCGGCCGTGCTTCAGCATTTTCAGTAGCGCTAGAGAGGATATGTGGATTGTCTCGGAATTATCGGGAATCTGGTTCTCCGATAAATCGGCTCCCTGTCCTGCCATGCTCATATACTGCGAGTAGTCCATTTTCCTAGATTATCCTTTTTGCAATCCAATTATCGACTGTCCTAGTAGAAGTTAAAAAACTAAATGAAAACTAAAATGATAAATTTCGTGGAATAAAAAAGGTACTGATTGTAAGAGTCGAATTTGTGGAGCATATCGTATACGCAAGCACTCATAATCAAACCATAAAAAAAAATTAGCTGACGTGTCTTGATCATAATCAAGATTTTAAAGTACACGTGATTTTTATTGTCAACAATAACAAAACACTAAGAGGTTTTCGAGGATTCAATTTAAATTGGTTCACAGTTAAGAATTATATGGCTTTGCATAGGTGTCGGTGGGAGGCACAGTCTCGACCTTGCCCTTGGAGACGCTCTTCCAGTCGGTGCTCAGAGCAGTGCCGTTGCTCTCAGTGTAGCTCTTGAGCATAGCACGGCGAGTCTCCTCGTCGGCATCCTTGTAGATGTTCTGGAACAGCTCGTTGATGCTCTGCTCACTGGGCTTGAGCTTGGTTTCCTTCTCGGCATACGCAGCAATCGAGTCCCAAGACAGGCCCTTGCGCGAGCTAGCAAGCGAGAGCTTCTGGTTGGCCATCTGCTGCGCCTCGGTCTCCTCCAGATGATCCCATTTGCAGCCAGCATTGGCCTTCTTCAAGCGGATCTCGATCTTGGTGCTCAGAACCTCGAACGTCGATTCTCCTGGCACAATGCTGTGCAAAAGAGGCTCAAACTCATAGTTGTTCTCTGAGCCCGTGGCCATCTTGACCGAAACAGATACGCCCTTCTCAGTGAACTCGACCGATGCCGCCTCCTTCTGCACGCGCTTAATAAATATCTCCAGAACAACAAACTCGTCGTTCTGGTACCACTCATGACGGATCTTGGGCCGAGCAGGCACTGCAGCAGCAGTAGCAGCCTGACCAGACCCATCATCCTTCTTTTGTTCCTGCTCCTCAGGCTGCGGCACAACAACCGGCGTAGTAAGGGGCTCGACAATATCCAGCAGCTTTTTAACCTCCTCGTGGCTCGGATTGATAACAGCTGCCTTGCGCAAAGACTCGGCTGCCTCGTCATAGTTCTTCAGCTCCGCCGCCCACTTGCCATGGAGATGCAGGGCCTTGAAGTACTGGCGCAGAAGACTGGACTTGTCGGCGCTCAGGTTTGCTGCCCTTTTCGCATCAGATGCGGCTGTTTCCAGGTTCCCCAGCTTGCTCCGCACCCGCGCACGTCGCAGATAGTACTCGCTGTTGGTTTGGTCGGCTGCGATGGCCTGGGTGTAGAAAGACTCGGCTTGCTCGTACTCGTCGTCAAAGTACGCCTCGTTGCCCTGCTGGAATAGAGTGCTCGCTGCGGTTTTGCTGACTGGCTTTGACATGGTTAATAAAGAAAAAAAAAGTAAAAGAGGTCGAATTCAGTAGTAGATATAAAAATGACAAAAGCGTAAATGTTGAAGCTAAAGAAAAAGAAAAGAAAGGTGATAATGTGTAAACAGACATCTCGCAGCTTATATATAGACATCCAGCATATGCTGTATGCCCTTCCTCCTTCCCTCCAGACAGAGTATAACAAAAGACATCTTTCCTTTGCCTTTTTTTTCTTTTTAATCAGGTATCGTAGATGCTCTGAGCCAAAGCAATTTTTACTTTGTCATAAAAAGAGCAGAATCTTGACTGACTAAAACATCATTGAACACCCTGATTTACTTTAAAAAGCACTAAAAAAAGCAGAGCTCTGCCTTGTTCTCTGGCTTTCTTTGATGTCAAAAGCAAGTATGGAGTTTCCACAACTTTCTACAAAAGTTAATTCTGATCAGCCGATTTGCTGATTACAAAAAATATAAAAAAAAAGTTGATCTGACTTTTTTTTTTTTGCTTGGCTAAATGTCTTTTTTAGAAGGGCTTTTGGTTCCTATATTGCGCTTTCTTCTTCGATAGCATATTCTTTTGGCTTATTTCTTTTTTCACCACTCTATTCTTGTTATTTATTAAAGTACACCGTTTCTTTCCTTTCCTTTCCTTTCCTTTCTTTTCTTTTCTTTTCTTTTCTTTTCTTTTGTTATGAAGACCAACTTCAAGTTTTCGAACCTCTGCGGCACAGTATACAAGAAGGGCAACCTTGTGTTCAGCTCCGATGGCAATACGATCCTGAGTCCCGTGGGCAACCGCGTTACAGTATTTGATCTAGTCAACAACCGCACAGAGACGCTGCCATTCGAAAACAAGCGCAATATCCGCAGAATCGCACTTTCTCCCCGAGGCAACATCCTGATATCAGTCGATGATCTGGGAAGCGCATTGCTGGTAAACTATCGCAAGCGCACGGTTCTGCACCATTTCAACCTCAAGGACAAGGTTCGTGACATCCAGTTTTCGCCCGATGGCAAGTACTTTGCTGTTGGACTTGGCCGCCATATCGAGATCTGGCGGTCGCCTGGGTTCACCAGGGAATTTGCGCCGTTTGAGCTGCATCGGAAATACGCGGGCCACTACGACGACATCACACATATCAGCTGGTCACCCGACTCGCGCTTCTTTTTGACCTCAGGCAAGGATATGACGGTTAAGGTCTTTTCTGTCGATCCCATCGAGGGCTTTACCACGACAACCATGGCGGGCCATCGGGCTGTAGTCGTCGGCGCCTGGTTTTCCAAGGATATGCGCGCTGTCTATACGGTCAGCGCCGACGGTGCCGTCTGCGTCCGGCGGTTCCGCGTTCACGGAATCGCCGAGGACCTGACATTTGGCGAGTTTCCGCGCGACAGCGAGGGAAACCTGCAGGATACCATGTGGTTTACCGAAAAGCGCTTTTACACAAACACCATTGCCAAGGTGCAGAGCGCTGCATTCAACCCAGCCACGAGCATCCTTGTTCTTGGTCTGACCAACGGAGCGTTTGGCATTTGGGAGATGCCCGAGTTTAACCAGATCCACACTTTGTCTATTTCGCGCAAGATGATCAACACGGTTGCAATCAATCCCTCTGGCGAATGGCTCGCCTTTGGCTCGGCAAAGCTGGGCCAGCTGCTTGTCTGGGAATGGCAGAGCGAGACATATGTTCTCAAGCAGCAGGGCCACTTTTACGACATGTCCTGCGTCGGGTACTCTGCTGACGGCCAGTATGTGGCTACAGGAGGCGACGATGCCAAGCTGAAGGTGTGGAACGCACTTACTGGCTACTGCTTTATTACTTTTGCCGATCATAGCAGCGCAGTGACCGCTGTGCAGTTTACAAAGGGCAATCAGGTTGTTCTCTCTGCCTCGCTCGACGGCACTGTCCGTGCATACGACCTGGTGCGCTACCGCAACTTCCGTATCTTTACCTCGCCTACGCCTGTGCAGTTTAACACGCTTGCAGTCGATCCCAGCGGCGAAATCGTGTGTGCCGGCTGCCTGGATACCTTTGAGATCTACATGTGGAGCATGCAGACCGGAAAGCTCCTTGATGTGCTGAGCGGCCATGAGGCGCCAATCAGCGGCCTGGCATTCCGTCCTGATGGCCTGTCTCTGGCATCGAGCTCGTGGGACAAGACTGTGCGTCTGTGGGATGCGTTCAACCGCTCGAAGATCGTCGAGCGCCTGGATCACAGCCACGAGGTCTTGGCCCTGGCATACCGTCCTGACGGCAAGGAGCTTTGTGCATCGACGCTGGATGGCCAGATTCATTTCTGGGACATAGAAAAGGCCGCGCCCACAAGCACGATCGAGGGACGCCGTGACATCGCTGGCGGTCGCAAGGCTGGAGATAAGCGCACTGCCGATAACACATCTTCGGGCAAGAGCTTCAACTCGCTGTGCTACTCTGCCGATGGATCAGCTGTGCTGGGCGGCGGAAACAGCATGTTTGTCTGTCTGTATGACCGCAAAGCAGGCATTCTGCTGCGCAAGTTCCAGATCACAAAGAATCAGTCTCTGGATGGCGTCCAAGTCAAGCTCAACTCGAAGCAGATGACCGAGGCTGGGTCTGCCGATCTGATAGATTCCGATGGAATCGACAGCGATACCGAAAAGCAAGCTGACCGCAGTCTGCCAGGTGTCAAGTCAGGTGACAAGTCCAACCGTCTGCTCAAGCCAGAGGCCCGTACACGCGACGTCAAGTTCTCGCCAACTGGCCGCCAGTGGGCAGCTGCTTCGACAGAGGGACTGCTGATCTATTCGCTCGACGAAACCATTACTTTCGATCCCTATGAGCTGGACGAAGACGTGACTCCAGACACGATCCGCGATCTGTCTTGCAAGGGCGACCATCTGCGTGCCCTGGTCAATGCCTTCCGTCTTAACGAAAAATACCTTATTCGCGAGATCTACGAGAGCATTCCACCTTTGGACGTCATTCTGCTGACAAAGGACTTTCCCGAGGCATACCTTGAGCGCCTGCTCAGGTTTATAGCTGACATCATCGAGTCTAGCCAGCTTTTGGAGTTTCATCTGCGGTGGATCTCTGGTCTTCTCTCGAACCACGGCACTTTTGTCAAGACCAGATCAGCGTCGCTGCAGCCTGTGCTGCGTACGCTGCAAAGGGGCGTCACTAGACTTCACCAGGACATTGGATCTGTTTGTGACAAAAACCAGTATTTGCTCAAGTATCTGCTTGTTCAGGGAAAGCGCATAGCCGAGGCCAAGCAGGAAGAGCAAGGCGATATTACTATGAACGATATTCTGGCTAGCTTCAATGACGACAAGGAGTATGAAACCGATGCCGAGTTTGATGAGGATGAGGATAACGAGACGATGGATGTAGATACTGCATTTGTGCCTATGGCTGCTTGATCGGCTTTTTCTTTTCCCACAAACATGATAGTTGTTTTGCTTCCTACATAAACATTTTTTTATTTTTTTTAGCATAAACACAAGGATAATCTTTTTTTTTGCTCTAAATATTTTCTTTTTCATTTAGATATATTTCTATGTCTTTGCTGAAAATGCTCTGCGACCTTTCTTTGTTTCTGCGCAACAACGTCTATGACTACAGATCGGGGATTGATGACAATGTTGCAGACATGTTGTTGGTGGCGATTAGCAACATCGAACGACTCTTAAAAGCCCCTGATATGTGCAACAGCATATCCGAGTATTCTGAGAACAATAAAATGCCCAGTGAAATATTTGAAAAGGCACTTGAGCTAGTCAAATGTCTCGGAAATTCCAGCAAGGAAAATCAGGATACGGATACATTGTTGTTGTTCTGGGCCTATGTTTTGATAGACTCTGCGTTGTTTCAAGCGTTGGAACATGCGGTTTTGGTTTCCAACAAGAACAAATTACCGCTGGTGCTATCTCGAGTACATGTGCTGAATTCCCTAGATCGTGCGATTGTGATTGGTGGAGCAACGCAAAAACGTCTTTGCTGGATACATCGGATGATAGATTTTATTGAGGGACCAGCGCCCCAGATGATACCGAGCAGCATAGTTACAATTGACTGTGAATCTGTTTCGGTCAACATAAAGCATCCGATTGCCAGATATTCAGCAGATAAAGTTGATCTGTATGAGTTTCAGAAAATGATTCAGGATTCTGCTGTATCGCGGCCCTTTATTATTGAAAATGCAATTGACCAGTGGCCAGCGCTTAGCAGCAGATCATGGGCTAATCTGGAATACCTAAGAGTCGCTGTCGGCCATGACCGCCTGGTTCCTGTTGAGCTAGGCACTAAATACACAGATTGTGATTGGACGCAAGACCTGATGCCATTTGGACAGTTTATTGACGAAATAGTATATCCGTCGGCAGAGGATACCGAAAGACCGGGATATCTAGCACAACATGATCTGTGTTCCCAGGCACATCGGCTCTGTCGCGATTTCTGGGTACCAGATTATGCACTGGTAGACACTGGTCGCTATGCATCAGCTAGAAATGGTGAGAGCGAGGTCCAAACTAACATATGGTTTGGTCCTAAGGGCACGGTATCGCCTTTGCACTTTGACGGATCTGATAACCTATTTGCGCAGGTAGCCGGGTGCAAATACTTTAGATTCTATAGCCCAGAGGAGTCTGAATGCATCTATGCTTATCCAAAAGAGTCGTTGCTAAAAAATACTAGCCAGGTAGATGTTGCTTGTCCTGATATAAACAGGTTTCCGCTTTTTGAGCAAGCCCAGTATAGCGAGTGTGTTGTTCGGCCAGGCGACTTGCTATACATACCAGTAAGTTATGATTTTTTTTTGTTAAAGATGATAGTTGGTAAAATTATAGTGTTTAATCGTCATTTTGTCTACTTTATTGTTTGCTTTCATCACTTTTTTTGTAGCCCAGATGGTGGCACTATGTGAAGTCGCTTACTATCAGTGCAAGCATAAGCTTTTGGTTTTAAAAACTTTTTCTCTACCTTGTTTTTATCTAAGCTTGAAGCCAGAGCAGGAAGGTCTGTGCGCGAGTGACCATAAGAAACAAGTGCAAGAAGATTATAGTGCTTGCATAAACGTTTAGCTAAATTCTTTTATTAAGTAACCCTAGTATTAAATATTATTTTTAGATAAAGCAGACATATATTGATTAATCCCTTTTAAAGAGCTTTGTAGAGTTATTAGGTGTCCAGCTATTACGCTTTGATTTTTGTATTTTTTTGCCAGCTATTTGTGATTGGATGTGAATTATATATCATTTTGACATCTTGTACTTAAACTGCTTTTCCAACGCCCATTTCACTTGTTGTCACCTAAAAGCCGTAAATGTTGGCAATCTGATAAGTATATATACCTAGAATGTGCTTCAAACCAACGCGATCATGATAAATCTTAAAAAAAAATACTAATATGATCTCTTTTCCCTTGTTAATTTTTCTTTTCCATTGCACACCTGTCAATTTGCAAACGATCTGCTTTCTCTCAACACGACGACACACAAACAATGCTGTCATTTTATTGCCATCCTGGCCACCTGGTGCAACATTGTCTTCCATATAAAATAACCAACGCAATCATATTTTTTTTATGCAAATGGTCTTAATTCTTTTATTTTTGGCAGTAATGTAAAAAGCAGCGAAATGCATTAATTAACATTCTTTTCTTTCAAAAAATATTGACATTCTAGCCTCTACTATCTTCTCTTCCAGTACAAACTTGATTTTTCTTTATATATATATATATATATATAGACATCTTTATTTATCAATTGTTATCTGCCAACAAAACATGCTTCTTAGAATTATTTCAGCAGCAAGAGTAAAACAGGAAAGATCGTTATGTGTGGCTGGTATATTGTATCGGCACTATAGCAAGATATATGCATCGGCAGAAAAGGCAGTTGAAGACATTCCAGCAGAAAGCACTGTCTTGTTTGGAGGATTTGGTCTTTGCGGCATTCCCGAACGACTGATTGATGCAATAGCCGATAACAAGCAAATCAACAAATTGACAGCGGTCTCTAACAACGCGGGCATTGATGGCATTGGACTTGGCAAGTTACTCAATACGCGTCAGATCAAGCGCATGGTATCCAGCTATGTAGGCGAAAACAAAGAATTTGCCAGACAGTATCTCGGGGGCGAGCTCGAGCTGGAGTTTGTGCCACAGGGCACACTGGCAGAGAAGATCCGCGCAGGCGGAGCGGGGATTCCTGCGTTCTTCACTGCGACTGGATTTGGTACCACTATCCAGCATGGCGGAACGCCGATTAAATACGGATCGGATGGCATGGCAGTTATCGAGGCTGCACCTCGAGAGGTACGCGAGTTTAATGGGCGCAACTATCTAATGGAGCAGAGCATCACTGGTGATTTTGCGCTGATCAAGGCATGGAAGGCTGACGAGATGGGAAACCTGGTGTTTCGCGAGTCGGCAAACAACTTTAACGGGCCAATGGCAACGGCAGCCAGAACTACTGTGGCTGAGGTCGAGGAGATTGTGCCTGTGGGTGCGCTCAGACCAGGTGAAATTCATGTTCCTGGCATCCATGTGCATCGGTTAGTCGAGAACAGAGACTGCAAAAAGCGCATTGAGAAGCTGACTGTGCGCACAGCTGGCGAATCAGAGGCTGCACTGGCACCGGCAATGCAGAAACGGATCAGAATAATTAAGCGTGCTGCGCGTGAGTTCAAGGACGGCATGTATGCAAATCTTGGCATTGGCATGCCGATGCTTGCAAGTAACTATATTGAGCCTGGAATCACCGTGCATCTGCAGAGCGAGAATGGCATCCTTGGTCTTGGCCCGTTCCCTGCCGAGGGCCATGCCGATGCCGATCTGATTAATGCGGGCAAGGAAACGGTCACGGTGCTGCCCGGTGGCTCGTTCTTTTCCAGCGATGCGTCGTTTGCAATGGTCCGCGGCTCGCGGCTGGACCTGACGATTCTGGGCGCAATGGAGGTCTCGCAGACAGGCGACCTGGCCAACTGGATCATCCCCACGATGTTGGTCATGGGCTTGGGCGGGGCCATGGACGTGTTTTCTGGGGAAAACCCGGGGGTGGAGGTAACCTTGATCACTGCTCGAAAGACGGATCGCCCAAGATTCTGAAGCAGTGCGCACTGCCGCTAACTGGCGTGGCCTGTGTTAACCGCATCATCACGGATAAGTGCGTGTTCGATGTGGTTCCTGGAAGAGGCCTGCTGTTGCGCGAGCTGGCAACTGGCGTCTCTGTAGACGAGGTCAGAAGCGCTACCGGCTGTGACTTTGAAGTCGATCCCGATGTCAGTGAGACATACTAATCGATTGAATAGGGGGAGAATCATATGCTTTTTTTACTTATATTTCTTTTTTTTTGTAAAAATTTTCTCTTTCGTTTCTTCTTGTTTTTGGATTCGGAGTGAGCGGCACGTGCATGTAGAGCCTAATGGATATCCGCAAAACGTAAGAAATTAAATGCAAGTCACAAAATGGTTAATAGACTGTTCCCAAATAAGCATAAATTCCATGGCCAAAGCCAGTTGGCGGAAGTGCGCAAAATGGAAATGGCCAAAAGCCTGCTCCTCCGTGCACGAGAGTAAAGACCGCAAATATATGCCTTATATAAGCATAAGCGCATTGACTCTGTGTGCAAGGCAGACAGAGGCCACGTATTTGTGCCAGTGAATGTGTGAGTTTATGCAGAACTGATCGAGACTGTTTGTCCATGGCTGTGCATTGATACCCAATCAGATCGTATGGCCGGAGCGCACGGATCAAGCGAAAAAATTTAAATGCACCGGAATATGCATGCGGAATTAGCACCGGGCGGATTAGAACAAACACTACGAAAAAGACAAGGAGAAAAGGCACTCCGCTGTCCCTCTCCGTCTGTATCCGCAGCTAATTTGGTCTCTGGTCAAGGCGGTGAAAAAGCACAAGCCAGATCAGCCGATAATGCCTTTTTGGCAGCTTCAATTGGTCGGTCCGTTGGGCATATCTGGTCCGGAAAACTGTACCGGGGAGACGGCACATTCCATTTATTATTTTTGGGGGTGGAGAAAGACAAGTTAGCCCCTGCCAAAAAAAAAACTAAAATAAGCTGTTCACTCTTGGTTCTTGTCAGGAGATGGACAGGGCATTAATAGAACAGGAGATGTTACCGCGCGACTTTAGCCGCCTATATAAACCTGGAAGCATTCGCAGCATCCGATCCGCCAGCTATCCAAACATCTACCTCAAGCAACAACTTATTTCTGTATCACTTTTCTTTATTTTACTCTACTTCTCTGTTTATTTTTTATTTTTTTCTCTGCAAAGCGAACCGTGCTACTTGCAACATCGCCACCACCACCACCACATCTACGAATTTATTTTCACACATCTACATCTGCTGTACAAAGATAATCCAACTGTTAAAACCTTGGCAATGATGCTTTCAATCAAGAGACAGGCAATTGCCAGCGCCTCGCGCATCCTCACTCGCCCACACATCTTCTCCGGCCTAGCCACTGCCGCAGCTCGTGCCTACCACAGCAAACTCTACAAGTCATCAGACGAGGCGATCCAGGGCATTAAATCGGGCGACACGCTGCTGATCGGCGGCTTCGGTCTCTGCGGCATCCCCGAGAACCTTCTCAAGGCCGTCGCCCGTCGCAGCGACATCCAGCAGGTCACCGCAGTGTCCAATAACGCCGGAACATCCGACTACGGCCTAGGCACATTGCTGCAGAGCCGGCAGATCAAACGCATGGTGTCGAGCTATGTCGGCGAAAACAGAGAGTTTGCCAGACAGTATCTTGGCGGCGAACTCGAGGTCGAGCTGCTCCCTCAGGGCACGTTGGCTGAGCGCGTGCGCTGCGGAGGCGCTGGTATCCCCGGCTTCTATACGCTGACTGGTGTCGGCACGCAGATCGAGAAAGGCGGTATCCCAATTAAGTATGCTAAAGACGGCAAGGGCGTTTTGATTGCAAGCGAGCCGCGCGAGACCAAGGTCTTTAACAACAGAAAATACCTGCTTGAGCAGGGCATCACCGGTGACTTTGCCCTAGTCAAGGCGTGGAAGGGCGACGAGCTGGGCAACCTTGTTTTCAAGTACGCGGCAAACAACTTCAACGCGCCCATGGCCACCGCGGGCAAAATAACCATTGCCGAGGTCGAGGAACTGGTTCCTGTGGGCGAGCTCAAGCTCGACGAGATCCACGTTCCCGGAATCCATGTGCACCGTGTCGTCAAGGGCGAGGTCTACGAGAGGCGCATCGAGAAGCTGACACTGCGTCGCTCGGACGCCGAAGAGCAGGTTCTTTCCGACTCGATGAAGCAGCGTATCCATATTATCAAAAGAGCTGCACGCGAATTCAAGAACGGCATGTATGTTAACCTGGGCATCGGCATGCCCGTGCTTGCCAGCAATTACATTGAGCCTGGAATCACCGTGCATCTGCAGAGCGAAAACGGCATTCTTGGCATGGGCCCGTTTCCTACCGCCGAAGAAGTCGATGCAGATCTGGTTAACGCCGGCAAGGAGTCTGTCACCGTTTTGCCCGGCGGCACCTGTTTCTCCAGCGACGTGTCTTTTGGCATGATCCGCGGAAACCGTCTGGATATGACGATTCTCGGCGGCATGCAGGTGTCCGGCAAGGGCGATCTGTCCAACTGGGTTGTTCCGGGAAAGATCATTAAGGGCATGGGCGGTGCCATGGACCTTGTGGCTGCGCCCAAGTCGCGCGTCGTCGTCACTATGACCCACAATGCGAAGAACGGCGAGCCCAAGATTATGCAGGAAAACACGCTGCCTCTGACCGGTGTCGAATGCGTCGACCGTATTATCACGGACAAGTGCGTCTTTGACGTTGTTCCTGGAAAGGGCCTGCTTCTGCGCGAGCTCTCGTTTGGAAGGACCGTCGACGAGATCAGAGCCTGCACTGCCTGCGACTTTGAGGTTGCCTCGGATGTCGCTGAGACCTACTAGGTCTTTGTCATGCTAATTTATAGATTTGATTTTTTTCATTTAATTCCCTTTGTGACTTTTGCACGAGTATTTTCACCATAGCTTGCAAGCGTCAAGTGTACCAAATTTATATTTCTATTAAAATTTTAATCAACCAATAGAACCTATTATAATAAAAATTTTAACTATCAATTACTTATTCGCAGACTATATACAATATGGCTGGCGGGTTTTTTCGGGGAACCAGTATAGAGCAGGACCAGCGGTTTGGCGACGCAAACAAGAAACTCTTAGATCAAATGAGCTTTAGCAGTTTGTTTAAAAAACGAGTGGACATGAATAAAGTCAACATGGAAGCCATCAAGCCATGGATATCACGCAGGATACACGACCTCCTGGGGATAGACGACGAGGTTCTCTACGAATACGTGGTCAACATGCTAGAGGAATCCCTTTCGCCTGACCCCAAAACCATGCAGGTCAATCTGACAGGCTTTTTCGAGGACAAAACAGAGGATTTTATGCAGAGTCTGTGGAAGGTCCTTATTGAGGCACAGAAGAGCCCTGGCGGCATTCCGGAGTCGTTTATTCGGCAAAAGATTGAGGAGCTTAAGCGACAGCGTGAAGAGCAAGACACTATTAAGGCTAATATTAAGGCCGCCGAAATGAGGGCAGCAGCACCTACTTCTTTGATTCAGAGCTCGAGGAAAACACGAGCTGGAAAGAAAAGCAGGTGGGATGCGCCAGCTGCACCCGCTGCTAGTGATCGGGGTTTGAGCCAGAATAATGATGGACAAGGTAGCACTCGAAGAGATGGAAGAGATCGAAGCAAAGAAGGGCGCTCTAGGTATAGCCGCAGCAGAAGTCCTAGAGAAGGGCATCGTCGTGGTGCAGAAGATTCCAGGAAAAGAAGACGCGATCATCGCGCGAAAAGCCCGTCTCAATCGCCGATCTATTCTAAAAGCATATCAGGCAAATAGCCCTTTTTTAGAATAGAATGCTGTCAAAGCTCGGCAAGCAGTTCATTTTTTTTTTTTTGCTTGATTGCGATCATGATACCTTTTAAATTTTAAAATTTAAAACAAACAAACAAACAAACAAACAAAAGAAATTTCAGCTTTCTTCTATTTCGTATTACTTTTCTTTGCTTTATCTATTTTCATTTTTTTTTTGCATTAAAAGCTTTATAATTTATTATACATACATTGCGTCAAATACCTTTTTCACTTTATTTATTTTTTCTTTCTCGGTAACAAATGGCGAGTCCGAAACCGTCTGACCTGCTTTTGCATAGCTTTCAGAGTCTTTCGCAGTGCACACCAGATATCGAAAAGCAAGCGCTTGATCGACTGACAGGCAGTGCAAAACCGGGCTCACGCGCCGAAATACAGTTTGCTCTAGGCATAGTCAACCAGTCAAACCAACTGTTTTCTAAAAAATCTGCAGAAATCCGCAAAGAATGTGAAGCCAAGAGCAGCAAAAACGGCGGAGAAACATCTCTATTAGCTAGCATCGAGCGCATAGTACGAGTGGTTGTATGCGCATTCAAGTTTTTGTATCTGAATCGCAGAGCAGCTGGCTTTAATGCATTGGCTTTGGAAAAAACGCTTTCAAATTTTATTACGGCTTGTGCGAATGCGCATCTTGGGCTTTATGCGTGGGACGCGCTGGTTATGCTTCGCGAGTGGCTTCTCGATTACGCTGACTCTCATACAATGGCTCCTCCTGCTTCTCGGCTTAGTAATAAAGACAAGATAGCTGCTAGAGCAGTGCGCAAGCCAGTAGCAGCCACTAGATCCAAGCCTGGATGCACCACTCAGCCAGCAGCATCAGCATCAACATCAACATCAACATCAACATCAACATCAACATCAACATCGTCATCGTCATCTCTATCAAAGCCGTCTTCGGCAGAGGGTCTGGCTGCTGGCATACACCGTCTTAGCATCAGCAAGCAGTCACTGGAAGACGCAGCAGTGGCCCGGGAGATCAGAAAGCCACCCATCAGTTTCCCTATTATTTTTTGTCAGGGTGACTTGCCATTCAACAACCTTGTAGTCTCTCTTCTATGCAACTGTCTCCGAGTACTGGCACAAGACAACTCTTCGTCAAGGGCTTTAGAGCTGGCACATAGCCTGGCATCTCGAGTAAACAGTGCCCTTGAATGGTGCTTGCGGGTGCAGGAAATGGATGGCGAAGCAGTTGGGCCGTTCTTGAACGTATGTTTCCGGTCGTACTATACCCTAGGCGCAGTTGACGAGGAGAATTCTCTGGGCATTCGGTTGCTGGGGCTAATTGCATATTCCAGATCTAAAAGCTGCGATGCGCGCGAACTGCTAAAATACGCGACCAAAGCTGCTACAAAGGCTGCCGAGGCTGCGGAAAATTCAGGGCTGGAGCCAAGGCGGCTGGCATTTGCTAAAATCGACAGCTTTTATACTGAGCTTTTGGTCCAGGTCAGACCAGTCTTTAAAAATGCTTCTTTGTCGCCCGAGCTGGTTGAGTTCTGCCACCATCTTTCATCGACAAGGCGAATTGCTGGGCGACTAGATGCAGCAGCGGCTGCTTGTCAACTGGTCCTCTCTGCGCAAAACGCGGATAACCGGGCTAGCAGCGTGACTGCAGAGCTGGTTGTCAGCCTTTTGATCTCTGATCTGCATGCGCATTTTATCATGGAAAGCGGTAAACCGAATACCGAGATTATATTGACTGCTGCTAGGAACACCCAGGCTCTAGCAGATGCCGCGCTTGACTCTAATCTACGCAATACGCTTGCTGGCTGGAATGCACTGGCGCTCTGCGCAGACTTTATACGCAAAACAGCGAAAAGGCTTTTAATTAATCTACGCCAATCGACAGCCCGCGAGATCCAAGACTGCGTATCCAACTTACTGGTATTGCTTCTTGATGCTGCTGACCGTATATACCATGCCTATGTTGCACGAGGCGCTGCTGCGAAGGCCGAGAGCACTGGAGGATCAAAGATCTCCGCTTTGACAAACTGCAACGCTGAGGTATGTCTCAATGCAATTCAGCTAGCGATACAGTATCAGGAGCATAGTGCGCATGCCCAGTCAATTGCTTCGCGTCTAAGCGACCGGCTGCTCTCTTTGTGCCGCGAGTCTCTATGCAATCGTGATTTCCTACGCAGTCACTCTACTGTGTTTTTCAATCGGGGTGCAAGTCTGTTCCAGCTGAAGATTTATTCCCAGGCTGCGCAGGCAATGCGGCAGGCTATCGATAGCCTTTCCTTGTGGATCACGCTTGCTATTTCGGATGGTCAGACTGTTGACGCGGATACTTTGGGTCAGCTCTGCAAGCGCTTTGAGATTGCTGCATCAGCATATCAGGCCAACCACTGCTTTGACATGGCCTCTGAGCAATATGCGCGCGCAGTGCACTTTATTTGCACTTGGCTTGCACAGACTTTTGAGAGCACAGTTACTGCTTCAAAGGTCATTGCCATTCCACCTTTCAGCTCCTCTTGGAAAAAAGGCAGCGCAGTCGATAGGGCTCTTATGTTTGTTGATCGCTATGCTCGAATGTGTGCTAACCGGCTTTTAAAAGATGCATCGGAAACTTCAGCATGCGTACCATTAATCCAGCATTTCCCTGATGGTTCGATTTCCAAGCAAGTATTGGGAGCTTGGCTTTTAGAGGCAGAGTCGTACTTCTGGAGACCATTTATGGCACCATCTAGTTCTTTATCAGCCAACTGCGTGCTCAAAACCAGAATGAGTTATATAGATCAAGCAGCAGCTATATATAAGGATCATGGATGCTTGCTTGGCCATGTGCGGTGTCTTTTGGAATCAGCTAAAATCAGCCGCGACCTCCATTTACTCGATGGCCATGGAGCAGAGGCTAAGCTTGAAATGGCAATGGATATCTGCAAAGCCATGTCAGATAGCGTCAGCAGCAGCATTTATATATCAAGTGTTCTTGCCGAGTGCTACGTCTGGAGATCGATAATCAAGATCGAGAACAGTGGTTCAAGCAGCAGCAGTGCCGATATTGCTGCATGCACTCGGTTGAGCGTACTTGTTTACAAGCAGATCAGCGGAAAAGAGCAGGAGCAAGATCAAGAGCAAGGGTTGTCAGCACCTGATATTGACATGGGCGTCTTGCGAAATATGATTGACTCGCTGACGCTATTGCTTGGCTTGTTAATGTCGCGCCGCATGCACTCGTACTGTCGCGATATCGAGCTCACAATTTTCAACATTGCATCCTTATGCGAAGCTGCAGACAGAGCATGGTCGCCTGTGACCATGAAGAGTCTGGTAGGCCTTGGCATGGTCTGCGTGCTCCAGGGGCAGATGAAGGATGCAGCAGAGTATTTCTCTCACGCATCATCGCGTTACGAGTCTGGAGTGCTTCCCGTTCATGTCGAGGTAGCTTCGAAAATTGCATATGCATCGTTCCAGCTAGCAAGCGGCGACACTGCTGCTGGCGTCTCTATCATGGAAGAGGCAGGGAAAGTCGCTCGCAATGCACTGGACCTAGGCGTATCGATGTCATTGTCAGCTCGTAAAAAGCGCCAGCCAGTCAGTCCGGAAACCCTGATTTTGCTTTCCAAAGCATCACAGGCATACTCAGTAATGGCGCTCAAGCAAGGTGCGCTGGCAGACTCGATAGATTTTAGCGTCCATAGCTACCGAATCCTCAATGCTTTGCTTAAATCTCTGTCTTTGGTACACAGGCGGAATATGCAGGACCGGGTGACTAGCAGCGCTAACTCTTCTGAGAACGGGGGTGACAAGATGAATGTGGTCGGCAGCGATGATCCGTTTGCCGATGACGAGACCTCGGGTTCTGTTTCATTAGCTGATTCAAAGACACTTGATAATGAAGTAGCGGCAGCAGCTCAGCCAGAGAAGACGAATGATGCAGTCAACGATGAGGACAAGAGCGATGCGCAGTTTGTTGCATTTAGCGGCAACTGGGAGCTTCAGCGACTGCTCATTGAAAACCTGGCACATCTAGCAGAGGTGTACTCGATCCGGGGCAGTGTCAAGGAGGCCGAGTATTTTCTGAAAAAGGGCATCGAGATATCGATCCAACTGCAGGCGCCATATCAGGAGGACTTTATGCGCTTAGTCGAGGCCGATATTCTATCGCGCAAAAGCCTGTGGGATGAATGCGCACATGCCTTGCATAATATGCGCGGGTGCTCGCACGACAGATCAGAGGACGACGTATCATCCGCGGCGATGGGCGAGATGGAGATCGTATGTGCACTGGTCAATGAGGGCGATTCGTGGAGACGCAGCAGACAGGTCAGCAGAGCACGCAGCGCGTATTCCAAGGCTTTGGCAATGCTTGAAAGCATGAGTTCTGCCGGGGCAGCTAAAGATATTTTGGATCTCTCTGCAAGTACCATTGACCTTACTCAAGTGACTCCTCGGCTTAGGCGCATTCTAGCACAGGCTGCCGCCTATGGCAATCAGTCGTCTGTAGTAGTTTATGACTTAGCTTTTGCCGAGCGTATGGATGACAGCGATGGAAAAGACATGTCTCTAGCATTGTCGATTATGCAAGAAGATATTGCCACGCGTCTACAACTACTATCGTTGGTATACGACTCATCAGAGACAAGCATTGCTGGCTCTTCAGTTCCAAAGACAGTCCAGACAAGCGGCAGCACGGTTGTCTCTGGTAGAAGCATGGATAAGCAGCCTGAGCATTTCTTGATGCGGGCAAATCTAGCATTTATCGAGCTGCAAAGGATGCTCAGCGAGGAGCCTGCTTGGAAGTTGGTATTGCAATCGGCGCTGTTGTTTCCAGCTTTTCGGAAGGCACGCTCTCAAAAGCCACGCAAGGGCACAATTAAGGCACTGATTCGAGACAAGCTTGCCGAGCTAGATGGCCTGCTCAGGGCTGCAGCCGAGTCGGCTATTACAGTTGGATCTGCGCACTGCGTCCATGAGTCCACGCATCTCTTAGCTCTGGTCTTGGGCATGAGTGCGACTTTTGGATTTGCGCCAATATCTGGAGCTGGCGGACGCAGCATTGATACGATCGTTGCTAGGGTTGTTGGTGACTCGCTGAATATCACTGCTGTGCGGGAATCGGTTGATGCCATGAGGCGTAGGGGCGAAGCGGTTCCAGCAGAGCTCACCATTTGGCCACAGGATATTACGCAGCGCTACAAGAGTAAAGTTGACAAGGTAAGCAGTGGCAACAGTGGCAGCTTTTCTCGGGACATTGTCATCGATCGTGATGCCATGAACGCTTCGCCTGTACCATCGTTGCGGTTTGGTGGTACTAGATCAAGATCTCGGGATGTTGTACCGGCCTGGAATCCAGGAGCTATATCCTTACCCTCACTAGGAGGACTATCGCCTGCAGATCAAGACTCCTTTTCTGCTGCTGCTGCTGCTGCTGCTACGAAGACAGCAGAGGAAAGCGCTGCAGAGCCTTCAGAAGACTGCTACTTTGCGATTGCTGCTGATGGTGCGCGAGTAGTTGCTGAGTGGGCCATCGATAGTGATACATTGCCAATTGATCCTTTGAGCAGCACATTGCCTCAGTCCTGGGTCGTATGCGGTATATCTGTTGACGAATCGCGCAATTCTCTGTTTATTACGCGCTATGAGCGTGGCTGCAGTCCAATTACACTCTGCCTGCCTATGCGCGAGATCGAGCTTTCCCTGGAATTTGTTGATCAAATGAATAATGCGAGTCAGAGCTCTACAAAAGACGAAAAGAATCAGAGTGTCTTTGCTAGTGCTTATCAGAAAATGAGCGTTATTATCTCCGAGTCTGATCGAACTATGAAGACTGGGAGCAGCTGTAGCACTGACGAGGAAAAGAGAAGTTGGTGGGACTACAGAGCCACTTTGGACCGTCAGCTGGGCCTTTTCTTGCAGAGCATAGAGGATGTGTGGCTAGGAGGTTTCCGCCATGTTCTTCGCCCTGGCAAGATTATTCCAGGCATAATAGGATTCTGCGATGAATCAAAAAAAGATGATGCAAAGTGCTCAGCAATGGTTGCTTCTTTACGCAAATGCATCCAGACATGCCTTGGCGCTTGCCTGCCCAAGACATTTGCTTCCAAGGCAAAGGCTATCGAGCAATCAGAACAGCTGTGTATTCTTGTGCTTGCTGTTGCACAAAGGGCCATTGCAACAACAGATAAAGATGACACAAGTTCTGGTTGCTACGAGGACAGACGCAGTGACTGGCTGGATATCTGCTCGATGCTGTGGGATCTGTATTGCTACCAGGGCGCAGCGCCTTCTAGCGACGATGCTAGCCTTGATTCTTTCGCGGAAAATCTTCTAGAGGCCATGCATCAGTTTATCAGAGAAAATGACTGGGTTTTATGCAATGCCAGCAATAATACCACCACCACCACCAGCGACTCTTCCGCTCAGCGACCCCATCTTATATTGGCTCTTGATAAGCATGCGCAGCAGATTCCTTGGGAAAGCCTGCCTATTCTTCGCGAGCATCCGATTTCGCGGGTGCCATCTATTGCGTTCTTGCAGCACCGCATTAGCATGATGAATAGTCGGCGGTCTGCGCAAACAAGCTCGCAAATGCCATCTCGACCAGAAAGCTTCATTAGCGAGAACGCAGGCGATCTCTTGTCCATACTTAACAGCGCACCTGCTGGTCAAGGCAGCCCGGTGGCAGCTCAAGATGCAGCTTTGGATCTTGCTGGCTTAACGGTTAGCGGTCAGCAAGTATTCTATGTGTTGAATCCCGAGGGCGATCTGCATCGTACGCAGACAAACTTTGCAGACTATCTCGAGGCACAGCTTGGATGGCGAGGCGTGGTTGGTCGTCGGCCGATGAACCATGAATGCGAGCACGGACTGTCGACCAGCGACGTATTTATGTACTTTGGGCATGGCGGTGCTGAGAACTATATATCAAGATCGCAGATTCGAAGTCTCAGGAGATGCGCTGTGGCGCTGCTTTTTGGATGCAGCAGTGGAAGGCTCAAAATGGCTGGCGAGTACGATGCAATGGGAACGGCGACAGACTATATGGTTGGCGGGTGTCCGGCTCTTGTTGGGAATCTCTGGGATGTCGGCGATAAGGACATTGACAGATTTGCAGCCTGCATGCTAAATGGCTGGGGTCTCGACAAGTATTCTCCAGGGAAGATAGCGGTCAAAGTAGATGGCTTCAGATCTTTGGATCCGAAACCGCAATCTGGATCATGCGTTGTTTCTCTTGCTGAAGCAGTCTGCGAAGCGCGAAAGGCCTGTAGAATGACATATCTAACAGGTGCAGCTCCAGTGGTTTACGGCATTCCTGTTTATCTTTCAGATTAACACTTTTTTTTTATTTGTTTAGCAACAAAATTGTTTTTTTTCCTTATGTTAATTAAAAAGATTACTTTGAGCGGTTGGCAACCTTGTTGAGGAAGGCAGTGAAGACCTGTCTGGGCACCAGCGATTCGTCGACCTTGCTGATCTTGTCCTGCAGCTCGGCAATGGTCTTGTCCTCGTAGGCCCTGTAGACGGCCTCGATATCGAGCTTCTTGTACAGTTCCTTGACGCGCTGGGCATGCTCAGCAGGGGTCTTGCGACCATAGTTGTCGTTGAGGATCTGGCGCTGCTCAGGAGTAACGCGGTCGAGAGCCTGGACAACGAGCCACGAGCACTTGTTGTCCTCAATGTCAGTGCCGATCTTTCCAATGACCGAGGGCTCGCCGTAGCAGTCCAAGTAGTCGTCCTGGACCTGGAAGTAGATGCCCAAAGGAAT
Source organism: Coemansia asiatica (assembly GCA_027478445.1). Lineage (NCBI taxonomy): Eukaryota > Fungi > Kickxellomycota > Kickxellomycetes > Kickxellales > Kickxellaceae > Coemansia > Coemansia asiatica. The sequence continues at coordinate 5,211 of JANBOH010000020.1, read as the reverse complement.
AAGGATATCCTTAGCGACCTGGAACACGGGCGAGTTGGCCTTGGTGCCAGTTATCAGCAGAGCCAGGGCCACGGGGAGATAGAACGAGTAGTAGGCGGTCTTGTACTCGACAATATAGCGGTGCTTCTCGATCGAGAAGCGGTCGAGGTTGACGTCGTTCTCGGAAGCCGTCAGGATATCGACCATCTGGCCGAGCTCAGTCTGATAAGAGGTCTCGAGCATAAGTTCGATCAAGTCGACATAGTAAGGCTCCGACCGGAAGTATTTTTTAAAAAGACGGTATATACAGGCCTCGAGGATAAACGAGTCGTTGATGGCCAGGATTCCGACTTCGGGCTTGCGGTACCAGGCGGGCTGGCCGCGACGCGTGGGCGACTCGTCCATGATGTCGTCGGAGACCAGGAAGAAAGCCTGCAGCCATTCAACCGACCAGCCAAGAACCATGGCCTTCTCGTTGATGTCTGCGGGCAGATCGGACTCGCCGCGGACTATCTTGACCGTGTCAACGACTGACATGCCGCGGTTCATCTTGCCGCCCACCACGTTGTACTCGATCATGTCCTTGATGCGTGAGATCATCTCGGGAGTGGCTCCAAAGTTGGGTAGATCGGACAGGATGTCCTGGGTGAGCTGAGGGAAAAGTCGGTAAATTCCTTGCAGGTAGTGGCCATTGCTTGAGCGTTCTTTTAAATAACAGAGAGATTAAGGATGGAATTACCCAAGATTGTAATTTGGAAAAGGAGGTAAACAGAAAGAAAGAAAAGAAAGTAGTGTGAAGAAAAAGAAAAGAGCCAAAAGGGTGTAGTGGCTTGTCAAACAGAAAGCTTTATACAAACAGAGAAGCTTCTTCCCAGACTTTGGGGTTTTGCTTGTTTGTTTGTTTGCTTTTCTGGGTTTTCCATTGGCATGCCTTCCAAGTCCTGAACCGACATGTTTATTTTCCAAAGCGGCTCGTGAACTGATTGCAGAAGCAATGCAGAAACACATGTGATTTGCTTTAGACCATGTGCGCTTTAATTATGCTCGTAAATTACAGTCTAGAGCAATTTTCATGGCCGACAAAATAACACCATGTGGAGAAGCAATATCACTTTCTTTTGAACAGTATATGTAGATTGTCAAAACGAGAGATGCTTTAAACAAAAAAAAAATAGCAAGCTTTTCTTAAACGAACTCATTTTTTTACTGTTTAAAAATCCGTCAAAAGCGCTTAGATGACTCGAGTTGATAAACAAGATCAACGCACACATACAACGCACATATGCTGCATCGGTGCAGGGTACGTGGGCGGACCTACCAGTGCAGTGATATCAGCAAAATGTTCCGAGATCACAGTCACCGTGGTCGATAAAGACGCCGAACGTATAGCAGCTTGGAATTCCGATAATCTCCCTGTATATGAGCCGGGACTAGACTCTTTAGTCAAGAAACAGCGAACCAAAAACCTGTTGTTTTCCACTGATATCAAGAGTGCTGTAGATCGCGCACAAATGATTATTCTGGCAGTCAACACGCCATCGATAGCCGCAGATACGACTTTGGGATCAGAGTCCCCTCGGGGGCTGCAAACAGATCTAAGGGCGGTCAAGCAGTGTGCGCAGATGATAGCAGAAGTATCGTTGGAAAGCAAAATCGTGGTTGGCAAATCCACGGTTCCCTGCGGAACAAGCCGGATGGTCCAGGAGATTTTGGACAAAAATGCACGAGGGGGAGTCGAGTTTACAGTTTTGTCTAATCCCGAGTTTCTCAGCGAAGGCTCGGCTATCCAGGACTTGCTTTTTCCTGACCGCGTTATCATTGGCGGTTCTGCACAAGATGCAAACAGCCAGTGGGCGCAGAGTGAGCTTAAATGGATCTACCAGCACTGGGTTCCCGAGCACAAGATACTGACCATGGACAGGTGGTCATCGGAATTGGCCAAACTTTCGTCTAATGCAATGCTGGCCCAACGAGTATCCAGTATAAATTCTATCAGCGCCATATGCGAAATCGTGGGTGCAGATATAACCCAGGTTGCGGCTGGTTGCGGAGCAGACTCTAGAGTGGGCTCAATGTTTCTGCGTGCATCGCTGGGCTTTGGCGGTTCTTGTTTTCACAAAGACATTGCTAGTCTGGTTTGGCTTTGCCAGTCACTGGGATTGCCTGAGATCGCCGAGTATTGGCGTCAGGTTTTAGCGATAAATGGGTTACAGACAAAGAGGTTTGTCTCGAGGATTCTGGATACCTTTGCCAGCAGTCCCAAGGGTATCTGTGGCAAAAGGGTGGCTTGTCTGGGGTTTTCTTATAAGGAGGGAACTGGCGATACGAGAAACACGCCTGCTGCTGATGTCTGTCGCGAACTGATTAGGTATGGCGCCCATTTGTCGATATTTGATCCAAAGGTATCTGAGCACCATATACTGGAAAAACTTGATACTGGTGCGGATTCTGTTCAGATATGTGAAGATCCATATTCGGCTATTTCGGAGTCAGATGCAGTCATAGTGCTTACTGCATGGGCCGAATTCCGAGAAATAGACTGGAAACGAGTGCTGAAATCAATGAACAGACCAGCTTTTGTCTTTGATGGACAGGTTCTTTTAGACCATTTAAACCTCCGTCAGCTTGGGTTCCATGTCATATCAATCGGCAAACCTGGAGATAAGTCTCCATTTTTATCACAGAACATTTTACAAAACTTGAATTAATAATAAAGTTATTTAATCCACGTCGATTTATGTGCTCAGGATTCTGATTGAAAAGGTGGGGAATGTCGCTCATATTTCTTTAAGCCAACGGCCATAGCCAACCATCACTAAAAATAGAAACAGAAATCAAAACTGAAGTTGAAATGGACTAAAATCCTTTTCGAGTTTTTTCTTTTTTTTTGCACAACTAAGCAGTTCATATATATATATATGTGACTCAACTCAAATTTGAGTTGATTCAGTCTCAATAAGATTAATTGGTTTACATACATTAGATAGGGTGTGCATAAGTGCACCCTATTTTTATATAAAGATTGAGACTACAAATATTATTATCTTTTTCCCTTTTATTGTATGTCGTTCTTTTATTTCTCTCTTTCTTTTTTCCATTATTTATTTTTTAAAATAATATTTTACATTTTATCATTAATATAAAACAGAAAGAGAATATATATCTACCAGGGCAGCATGAAATGGCCCCATAGTGGGAAGTGTGTGCTGTTGGAAGGACAAAAGTATTGGCCACTACTTATAAATTGCTGGTTAGACAAAATCAAGTTGATGGTTGTTATGTTGCACATAGTTGGTATGTCTAGTGCCAACTGATGAGCTAGACTATATTCATTGATAAACTGGCCCATCTTGCACATGCAGCTACTATTTTGTATATCACTAAAATTTACTTTAAAATTGCCAGCTATAACAACAGTAGCATCTCCTGCTAGTACATGCTTGGCTAGCTCCCAATGCAGCAGATATAGTGCCACAGATTCTGTGCATTGTGGCAATATATATATATATGTTTCAATAGAAAATTTAATATACTAAAAAAGGTTGTTAAAATTTCTAAAGAAAACTAGAAAAGAAATGATATTCAAGACAAATTGATGCTTTTATACTTTAAGCACATATAGTCATGAATAAGGTTATAAGCCTCTGATATCTTGAAAGCATTTGATATCAGTCATAAAGAACTTGTGATGCTGAAGTCAGGTCATTTTGTTCTTTGTTCTGTGCAACATATATATACCAATGATAACTACTTGATTTCACAGCACAACACCAGCAATACTTACTTGTCCATTTTCATTCTCAGCAACAGTACTTTGCTGGATATGTGCACTGATCCAAGGACTGATTTCATCTTTTACATAGCATGCAGCACCTGAGCCATGTGCAGGCTCATTTAGATAGCTGTGCACAGCTAAAACAAATCTGGGCACAGCTACCTCATGCTCAGCAAATGCTTGTGTCTCAACCAGCAGCAGAATGCTGCTATTCAGATATGCATTGTCAGCTTGGATCAGACCAATATCTTGTTACAGACTATCAACATTGTGGACAATTAGCTGAGTGACTTGCAGTGACCTTGGCTGCAGCAAAGGTGCAAAATCAATATTTAGTCTATTAACTGGCTCAGATAGGTGCTTGATCTCAGCACTGACTTCCATTTCTCTGGGTGATGGCACAGGCAGATGCAGATGGTTGTTGCTGTCAATCTGACAGCCATGGTTTCTAGCAAGAGTTGTAGCCTGCCTAGGTGTCCTTCTTTCTTGGGCATCACTAACAATAAACAGTCACTGCAGACTTGTTACTCATGACAGACCAACATAAAGTAATAACTTTGACAGTCCCTCAGCATGCACAGCAACAGCTTGGTAAGTCATTCCCTGAGACTTATGGATTGTTAGTGCCTCAGCAACACTTAGTGGCAGCTGTCTGCATATGCAATACCCACCATGTTCATGTAGAATTTGGCATCACAAGGGACCAATAGGTGTCCAGTTTGTAGTTTTCCTCTGGCCTTGAATACTATCCTCTTGATGTGGCTGCTGCTGCTGCCTGTTGAAAAATCAAAAATGTTCCTTTTTTCGGAATTATATTGATTTCTTTTTATAGTGTGTCAGCACACACTAATTTATGGGATGACTCAGCTCACTTTCGAACCGCTACGGAACTGCTTATCAAGACTTCATTTTTTCAAGTATTTTTCTACTCTTTCAAGACTTCTATTTAAACCATCATTTTACAAGAACTTTCTCAAGATTTCTTTGTCTTTGCTTTATCTTTTTTAATATATACTTCTGTTTGTTTTTAAAGACCTACACATAAGTATCTATCTTTTTTCAAAGTTAAGGTAATATAGTTAATAAATAATAAACTGGAGAACAAATATTTTTGACTACAATGGACATAAATATAAATTATAAGTGTCATAATTTTTTAATTTTTAATTATTAATTTTATAGCTTTCAAAATAAAATAAAAATGAAGCTTTGTCCTTTTTAAAAAACAAATTTGGAAATTATTACTTTTTAATTAACTTATTTCTGTTTCCTAAATGTCTGCTGTTCACTTGTAATTATAAAAAGCATTTTCCTCTATCCATTTAATTAAAAATTATATTAGTATAATATGTTGAAAAATCAAAAATATTCCTTTTTTCGGAATTATACTGATTTATTTTTATAGTGTGTTGGCACACACTAATTTATGGGTTGACTCAGCTCACTTTCGAACCGCT